>PVIU01003440.1:0-145299 GCA_004026605.1 Ondatra zibethicus | reverse complement strand
GCTGCTGCTGCTGCAGCCCTAATCAAGAGCCTTTCCTCTATAGCCCCTCCCAGGGGCCTGCCTTGGGCCTGCTCCGTCCTCCCCTGCTGTGGGGGTCTTCCTCTAGTTCTTGCTCTGGGCTCCTGGCCCCAGAGAGCTGTGGGAGGCAGTTTTCTGCTCAGGGATTCCCAGGTGGATCTGTCACGGATCTGACTTCTGCTCTCAGGAAAAACCCTTGTTGCCCCTAGGGAAAGAGCAGCACATTGTGGGATTAGCTTGTCCACCACCCCACCCCGTCTGCATCACTCCAGCCTGGGAACTAGAGGCCTTAGGCACATACATCCCCTTGCCCCAGTGGCCAGTCACGAGCACAATCCTGAATTTCAGGTCTGGAAATCACTCATAAAATCTATCTTCCCATCATGGTCAACTCGCTGAACCCTTGTCCCCTCCTCCTTGGAGTCCGGCTCAAGGAGGGTTTTGGGCATATATAGGGAGCTGCTGTGGGTGGGTGGGGCTGGCCAGAGAGGCTTCTGCAGAGAAGGTGAGGAGGGGGTTCTGGGAATCAACAGGGCAGGAGGAGCTGAGAGGCAACAACTGCCCTGTAAGAGCCCAACTTTCTTTCTTTCTTTCTTTCTTTCTTTCTTTCTTTCTTTCTTTCTTTCTTTCTTAATACTCACCCAACCTCTTGGGAATGTAGATGTCATGTTCTTTTTTTTTAAAACTTATTTATTATGTATATAGTGTTCTGGGCACCAATCTCATTATAGATGGGGGTGAGCCACAATGTGGTTGCTGGGAATTGAACTCAGGACCTCCAGAACAGCAGTCAGTTCTCTTAACCTCTGAGCCATCTCTCCAGCCCAAGCCCAACTTTCTTAGTCTGTAGAAGGCTCACAGTCAGGCTGTGGGATGCTGGGCTTATGGGTATCAGCCTGGGCTCTGCAGCAAATGAGCATCCCCTGACAGATGGAGAAGAGGGTCTGTTGGGTCCTCCCTCCTAACTTCTGTCCTGTCTCACCCCTGCTTCATGTCCCCAGCAGGAAGATGGCTTCTGCAGCAACAGAGGGAGAGAAGGAGTCTCCTGTGGTGGTGGCGCTGCTGGTTGTAGGCAACATCATTATTCTGGTGAGGCCCCAGTTCTGAGGAGCATGGGAGCATGGGGGAGGGTTGACAGCCCCAAGTCTATCTGAAGGGAGCTGGGGGTGGGGGAGGAGAGCGGGAGCAACCTGTTCTTACTGTCTTCCTGGTCCGTAACTGAGTCCTTGTGGCGCTCGTAGATTCAACCACAACTTACAAAAAATGCCTGGTAAGAGGAATGCTGGCACAACCGTAATCCTAGTATTTGGAAGGATGAGGCCAGAGAACTGAGTTGGAGGCTGACCTAGAACAGTGTCCTAAGAGAGAAGGAGGGAGGGAGAGAAGAAGAGGGAGCAGCTAGGTGTGGTGCACCTCTGTGATCCCAGCACTTGGAGGTGCAGCAGGACAGAGTTCAAGCCCAGTTTCAGCTAAGTAGAGATTTGAAGACCAGCCTGGGCTACAGGAGACCAAATCTTTAAAACAAATCATTCTGACTGGGTGTGGCGGCCCACACTTTTAATCCCAGCACTTCGGAGGCAGAGGTAGGGGGAATCACTGTAAATTTGAGGCCAGTTTGGTCTATGTAGGGAGTTCTAGGATAGCCAGGGCTATATAGCAAGACTCAGTCACTACAAAGCAAAGCAAAACAACAACAACAAAAAGAACATAACACCAAGGCAGAACAGGGCTCTTCCCTTGCCCTTCCTCCTTCCCCCAACTTGGGCACTTGTTGGGGGCAATCAGTTCCAGGTCTGCTCACACTGAGCCTGGAACTACCAATGAAATTTAGATAAAGTTTTGTGTCTTTTTTGTTTTTGGTTTTTCAAGACAGGGTTTCTCTGTAGCTTTTTGGAGCCTATCCTAGAACTAGCTCTTGTAGACCAGGCTGGCCTCGAACTCACAGAGATCTGCCTGCCTCTGCCTCCCGAGTGCTGGGATTAAAGGTGTGCGCCATCACCGCCTGGCAAGGTTTTCTGGCTTAAAACAAACATAAACATGCAGGCTTTTGAAATGACTCTGGAGATAAATAAAGGTCGTTGTGGCTAAGCCTGAGGACCTGAGTTCAATTCACGGGATTCATGACTCCCACAAAAGTATCCTGTGACCTCCACACTTAAGGCATTGCACTTCTGCTTATGCACACTCATACACAAGACACAATAAACATCTTTAAACATATGGCAGCTATGATCACAACGTGACTGCTTTCAGTTTTTTGAGATAGGGTCTCACTTTGTGGCCTGGGTGACCTGGACCTTGCTAAGTAGAGGTTAGCCTTTAACTTGTAGAGATCCTCCTGCCTCTGCTTCCTGAGTGCTGGGATTAAAGACATGTACCACATCCAGAGATAGTTGTCTCTTATTTTTTTAGGGTATTTCTATGTAGACCAGCTTGGCCTTGAACTCACAGATCTGCCTACCTCTGGATTAGAGATGTACACCACCATGTCTAGCCAAGACTTTTTTTAAATATTTATTTATTTATTTTTCCATGATATTTATTGAGCTCTACATTTTTCTCTGCTCCCCTCCCTGCCTCTCCCCTCCCTCCTTCAACCCTCCCCCAAGGTTCCTATGCTCCCAATTTACTCAGGAGATTTTGTCTTTTTATACTTTCTACTTCCCATGTAGATTAGATCTATGTAAATCTCTCTTAGTGTCCTCATTGTTATCTAGGTTCTCTGGGATTGTAGATCGTAGGCTGGTTTTTTTTTTTTTTTGCTTTATGTTTAAAAACCACCTATGAATGAGTACATGTGATAATTGTCTTTCTGTGTCTGGGTTACCTCACTCAAAATAATGCATTTTAATTCCATCCATTTTCCTGCAAAATTCAAGCTGTTGTTATTTTTTCTGCTGTGTAGTACTCCATTGTGTAAATGTACCACATTTTTCTTATCCACTCTTCGATTAAGGGGCATTTAGGTTGTTTCCAGGTTCTGGCTATGACAAACAAAGCTGCTATGAACATAGTTGAGCACATGTCCTTGTGGCATGATTGGGCATCCTTTGGATATATACCCAAAAGTGGTATTACTGGGTCTTGAGGAAGGTTGTTTCCTAATTTTCTGAGAAATCGTCACACTGACATCCATAGGGGTTGTACCAGCTTGCATTCCCACCAGCAATACAGAAGTGTTCCCTTTTCTCCACAACCTCTCCAGCATAAGTTGTCATGAGTGTTTTTGATCTTGGCCATTCTTACAGGTGTAAGATGGAATCTCAGAGTTGTTTTGATTTGCATTTGACTAAGGATGTTGAACATTTCCTTAAGTGTCTTTCAGCTATTTTAGATTCCTCTGTTGAGAGTTCTCTGTTTAGGTTTGTACTCCATTTTTTTATTGGATTATGTAATCTTTTTTTTTATTTTATTTATTATATGTACAATACAGTGTGCTGCCTCCATGTATGACTGCATGCCAGAAGAGGGCACCAGATCTCATTGTAGATGGTTGTGAGCCACCACGTGGTTGCTGGGAATTGAACTCAGGACCTCTGGAAGAACAGTCAGTGCCCTTAACCTCTGAGCCATCTCTCCAGCCCGGATTATGTGATCTTTTGGTGTTCAATTTCTTGAGTTTTGTATATTTTGGAGATCAGACCTCTGTCTGATGTGGGGTTAGTGAAGATCTTTCCCCATTCTGTAGGCCGTCGTTTTGTCTTGTTGACCATGTCCTTTGCTTTACAGAAGCTTTTCAGTTTCAGGAGGTCCCATTTGTTAATTGTTTCTCTCAGTGTCTATGCTGCTGGGGTTCTATTTAGGAAGTGGTTCCCTGTGCCAATGCGTTCAAGTGCATTTCCCACTTTCTCTTCTATAAGGTTCAGTGTGGCTGGCTTTATATCAAGGTCTTTGATCCATTTGGATTTGAGTTTTGTACATGGTGATAGATATGGGTCTATTTTCATTTTTCTACATGTTGATATCCAGTTATGCCAGCACCACTTGTTGAATATGCTTTCTTTTTTCCATTTGATATTTTTTGTTTCTTTATCAAATATCAGGGGTTTGAAGATGTGTGGATTGATATCTAGGTCTTCTATTCGGTTCCATTGGTCCTCCTGTCTGTTCTTATGCCAGTACCAGGCTGTTTTCAGTACTGTAGCTAAGACTTTTTATTTTTTTTATTGATTATTTGAGAGTTTCACACAGTCTGTTTTGGACATATTCAGCATCCCCTTCCCCAACTTTTCCCAATTTACTCCTTACTCACCCCAAGATTTTAGTTTTAAGTTATGTGTACATAGTCATTTTAGTGTCCCATGTCTTTAATCCCAGCATGAAGAGGCTGAGACAGGCAGATCTCTGTGAGTTCAAGGCCAGCCTGGCCTTCAGAGCAAGTTCTAGAACATCCAGGCAAGTAGAGGCAGCTGACATAGGAGAATGGACCATCATGGTCTACACAGTAAATCCCAGCCAACCTGGGCTAGAAACAAAAGCCTATCCACAGAGACATTGTCTTTCTTCTTCCCTCTCTCCTCTTCCTCCTTCCTCTTCCTCTTCTTTGTTCCTGTAGCAGAACCCAAATGCCTCTGCTCTGCCCCAGGTGCTGGGATTAAAGGCCTGTGCCACCATGCCTGGATTTGTCCCCATGACAACCCTGTAGTGACCAGATTTTTTTGTTTCTTTTTGGTTATCTTTATTTTTAAGACTAACTTTTTTTTAAAAAAAAGTATTTATTTATTATATATAGTGTTCTGCCTGTAGGCCAGAAGAGGGCACCAGATCTCATTACAGATGATTGTAAGCCACCATATGGTTGCTGGGAATTGAATTCAGTACCTCTGGAAGAGCAGCCAGTGCTCTTAACCTCCGAGCCATCTCTCCAGCTTCCTTTTTTGTTATTTTTGAAAGGAAGTCTCTCATGTAGGCTAACCTGGCCACAAACTCCCTATGTAGCTAAGAATAATCCTTGAATTTCGGATCCTTCTGCCTCTATTGGGCTTACAGGTAGGCGTCAACAGGCCTGGTTTATACGAGGCTGGCACAGGGCTTTCTGCAGACTAGAGAAGCCCTCTACCAACTGAGAGACATCGCCCAGTCTTTCTGATATGTCCTTAAGCAAACACAAACAAATAGAAAACAGATAAGCCTATTTTCTTGTTCCAGTGTATCCTGCTGTATGTCCATCAGTTGCTCCCATGGCCTCTAGGCTGCTCCATGTAAGACCACAGGATGCCAGGCTCCAGGCATCTGGATAGTCACAAGGCACTCTGCCATGTGGCCTCTACTCTCCTCATCATGGTGCCACGGAAACAGGCCTGTGAGATGGGTCTGGCCTTGCTCGGGACAGTACACCTGTCAGATAGACGAACTGGCTAAAGCCTGGCACGGGTCCTCTCCTTTTATCTTTGAAGCCACTGGCTCCTGGGATGTGGGGGCTGAGGTTCTGCCTGGACCATTTTTTCTTTCTTGGCTTCTCTACACCCCATCCCTGCTCATAAAAGTGTGAGCTAGCCTCCCTTCCAAGCCCACTTTACCCCACGGGCATGGAGCAGGGGTTTTGGGCCAGGAAAGAAGTGTATTTTGGAGATGCACACAACCCAACTGCTGTCTCCAGGCACACATTCCTAACCTGTCCCTGTCCAGTTGTCAGGCCTGGCCCTGTTTGCCGAGACAGTGTGGGTGACAGCTGACCAGTACCGTGTGTACCCACTGATGGGCGTCTCAGGCAAGGATGATGTCTTCGCGGGTGCCTGGATTGCTATCTTCTGCGGCTTCTCCTTCTTCATGGTGGCCAGTTTTGGTGTAGGAGCCGCACTCTGTCGCCGTCGGTCCATGATCCTCACGGTGAGATCCCAGGTGGGGGATGGTGGGTGACAGTGAGGCTATGACTCTGGATGGCACCCACTTAGGGCCACAGCACCATTTCTCTGCCCTGGCTCCATACCTTAGTTTCAGCCATTACCCCCGTTGTACAGAGGAAAGTGGGGTACAGGGAGGAGAAGGGTGGTCAACACAGCTATAAAGAGACTCCTAAAAGTGACATAAATGAGTAAATATATAAATGTATTTTTATATATATTCCTAATAAACTAATGGCAATTGAAACCCGACTATTTGGTCTCCAAGGTCTGTGATCTGAGTCGTGGCAATAATAATGAAATGTAATAACACAGCTATTATTTAACAAGATGCAGCCTATGCCCTGAACTCAGTCCTTTATACAGATTAGTTCATACATGTCATGTGACCTATGATGAAATGCCACCACCACCACTGTCATCACTATTTGGCAGATTCAGAGAGGAAGTCACCCCTGCAGGACCACACAGCCCAGTTACGCTGGAACAAACCAGCTCTTGACTCCAGTCTAGTTTTCGTTTAAAATTTATTCTAAATTTTATTTATATATTTTTATGTGCTCTGCATGTACACCTGTAGGCCAGAAGAGGGCATCAAATCCTAATACCAATGGTTGTAGCCACTATGTGGTTGCTGGGAATTGAACTCAGGATCTCTGGAAGAGCAGCCAGTGCTCTTAACCTCTGAGCCATCTCTCCAACCCCAAGATCTCTTATATTTTTATTAGAGCATGAGTGCATGTGTGTGTGTGCACATTTGCTCAGCTATCCAAGGAAACCAAAAGAGAGAGTTGGATCCCCAACGCTGGAGTAACAGTTGAGTGTGGGGTGCTGATGGGGGAGCTGGGAACTGAACTCAGGTCCTCTGCAAGAGCAGCGCATGGTTTTCACTAAGCCATCTCTCCAGCCCCTGCTTCCATTTGCTTGTTTGAAGACAAAGTCTCCCTATGTAGCCCCAGCTACTCTCAAACTGACAATCCTCCTGCCTCAGCCTCTCAAGTGCTAGGATTATAGGTGTGTGCTGTCACATCACACAAGCCCAGAGTCTTTTTGTTTTGTTTTGAGATGGGGTCTGGCTAAGCTTTGTCTGACTTTGAATTTACTGTGTAAACCAGGCCTGCTTTGAAATGAACCGGCCATACCCATACTTTTAATCCTCCCCACATTGCTCTGCCCTTGACCTTGCAGCAAGCAGTTTAGGCAATGAACTCTCTGTCCTTATGAAGCCTTGTAAAATTGTGCTTCTAAGCCCATTCGCCAGGCAGAGAAACCGAAGCTCCAAGAGGGAAGCCGTGGCCTCTCCCAGGTGTTCGGGAGAGAGCAGGTGTCCCGTAGGAACAGCTGGGTGTTTCCCCTGCTACGGAGAGTCCTTTAGGCTACCAGGATCATCACTTATATGGTCAACAAGAGTTTACTGAACAAGAAGTTCTGAATACAACTAAAAAGCCCTTGATTTGGAGAGTGAAGGGAGCCTGGTAGGTTGAGGAAAACCCACAGCCAGCAGCAGCAAAGAAAAACATGTGGGGGACAATGAGTCCAGTGAGCACTGAGAGAAGTGTGTTCTGGGTGGCGGGAGCAGCATGAGCAAAGGTCCTGAGGCCAGAATGAGGCAGCAGTCTCTCTGGCAGTCAGAAAACAGTACAGGGCAGGGAGGGGAACTGCTTGGGACACTTTGCTTTATTATGTGTAAGAGGGAGCTGTTATTGAAAGGAGTTCCTCACCACTCCCTTCCTCCTTTCATCCTCCCCGCCCCCCATCTTGAAGCAGGGTCTCACTGAATAGCTTAGCCGGGCCCAGCACCCACTATGTAGGCCAAGCTACTCACAGATACCTGCTGCTTCTGCCCAAGTGCTGACATTGAAGGTGTGCACCACCACATCCAGCTCCTCTCTTCCTGTTCCCTTCCATTCTCCCCACTCTCCAATCACACATTTAGCTTTCTGACAGAACAATTTCATCAAAGCCTAAAAGTCAACCTAACTACTGTTTTTGAATGTTGTTTCTTTTGAGATAGGGTTTCTCTATGTAGTCCTGGCTGTCCTGTGTTAACCAGCCTAGATTCAAACTCACAGACATCCTCCTGCCTCTGCCTCTCAAGTTTGGGGATTAAAGGCATGCACCGCCACACCTGGCCCCTAACCACTTTTTAAAAATGTCTGGCTTGTCTTTCTCCCCATATTTTGTTTTGTTTTGTTTTTTAAAGACAAGATTTCTTTATGTAGCCATGGCTGTCCTGGAACTCACTCTGTAGATCAGGCTGGCCTAGAACTCAGAGATCCGCCTGCTTCTGCTCCCTACCAGCGCTGGGATTAAAGGCGTATGCACCACTGACAAGCTTGGTCTCGAGTTTTCAGTCCTCCACCTCTACTTTTTTCAAAATTAAACCCTCCATTTGATTTGTGTGTGTGTGTGTGCGCGCGCGCGTGTGTGTACATTGCCAGAAAGGCGACCCAGAGTCTTTTGTTTTTCTTTTTTGATTTTGTTTGTCGAGACAGGATTTCTCTGTGTAACAGTCCTGGCTGTCCTGGAACTTGCTTTGTAGAGCAAGCTGGCCTCGAGCTCACAGAGATCTGTCTCTGCCTCCCGAGTGCTGGGGCCACCACAGCCCAGCAAACAGAGTCTTATATGTGCTAGGTGGCACTCTCCTGCTGAACAACAGTTCTGTTTGGGACTGTTGGATTAAGTGTTGCATTATTATGACACACACTTAATCCCGTCTCTTGGTGGCAGGAGGGGGTGGGCAGATTTCTGTGAATTTAAATCCATCTCTGTATGTAGTGATTTCCAGGCTAACTGTGGAGGAGGTGCAAGGCTTCCATCTGGCATCTGTGCCATGGCTGCCCTTGCTCTCTCTGCAGTACCTGCTGCTGATGCTCATAGTCTACATCTTTGAGTGTGCCTCCTGCATCACATCCTACACCCATCGTGACTATGTAAGCCAGGCAGGGGCTAGAACCCTGTCGGGAAGGGGTGAGGGGGGAATGGCATCCCTAGAGCTGGAAGGGTCGAGGGGAGGTGGGCCTCCATCCCTAGCCAGCTGGCTCCTGCTCTTCCCTGTCCGCCCTCCTCAGATGGTGTCCAGCCCATCCCTGATCACCAAGCAAATGTTGACCTTCTACAGTGCAGACAGCGGCCAGGGCCAGGAGCTAACCCGCCTCTGGGACCGGGTCATGATGGAGGTTGGTTGGGCTCTGTGATCATCTCTCAGTGATGGCAGAGGGGATATTCAGAAGACAATCCACTCAGGGGACCCAGGTTGGGTAGGGGAGTCTTTGGTTGCTATGGTTTGTAGACCACAGACTCAGAAGTTTCCTTTCTTGTCACCAGGTTGGTAAGTGGCAGGGAGGCCTGCATTGTGACTCTGACAGTGGATTCTCCAGTGATTCTCCATCCATTGTAGTGATGGTGACAATGATGACCTTTAGGATGTAAGCCAGGCTGACCTTGAGCCCACTGGTGTGTGTGTGTGTGTGTGTGTGTGTGTGTGTGTTTTGCTGGGAACCCAACCTAGGACTTCATACATTTGAGGCAAAGGCTCTACCACTTAGCTATTTGTTATCCAACCTCCCAGCCCTCTTTTTCTTTTCTTAACTTTTTGAGTGTCAGCCTGGCTTACATCCTAAAGGTCATCATTGTCACCATCACTACAATGGATGGAGAATTCTAGCGCTTGGGAGGCTGAGGCGAGCTGCCACCACTTTTAGACTAGGGTACATCATGAGACCCTGTCCCCAGAACAGCAACAAACCACTCAGTGGGCTGAAAAAAATCATAAATCTGCCTTTTGTAAAATTTGATTTAAAATTTTTGGTTGATTTTTATTTTGTTTGTCTGGTCTGGTTTTTTTTTTCGAGATAGGGTTTCTCTTTGTAACATTCCTGGCTGTCCTGGAACTCGCTTTGTACAGCAGGCTGGCCTCAAACTCATTGAGAACCACCTGCCTCTGCCTCCCAAGTGCTGAGATTAAAGGCGTGCGCCGCCACAACCCCAGCAGATTTAAGTTTTTTTATGTGAATATGTATGTGTGTGTGTAGACGTGTGTGTGGGTACCCACAGAGGTCAGAAGAGGACATCAAATTCTCTGGAACCGGAGTTACAGGTGGCTGTGAGCCACCCCACATGAATGCTGGGAATTGAACTTGAATTCTTTTGAAGAACATCAGGTGTTCTTAACTGCTGGGCTGTCTCCCAGCAATGCCACCCCACTCCATCTAGTTTCTGGTGTCATTTTGTCAGCACAGTTATCAACAAAAGAATTTTAAAAGAAAATGAGTGTAGGCTTGGGCCAAATCTATCAGCCTTACACACACACACACACACACACACACACACACACACACAGCTCAGGACTCCAACAAGTGGGGTCCAGCGTGCCTAGAGTCAATCTGCCTCTCTTTAACAGTGTGACCTCAGCCCAGCCCTGCCTAAACTTAGTTCTTTCCACAGCAAGAATGCTGCGGCACATCTGGCCCCATGGACTGGGTGAATTACACATCTGCCTTCCGGGCAGCCACTCCAGAGGTGGAATTCCCCTGGCCTCCTCTGTGCTGTCGTCGGACAGGGAACTTCATCCCCATCAATGAAGAAGGCTGCAGAGTGGGCCACATGGACTACTTGTTTACCAAGGTGTATCCCTTTGCCCTCTGCGTCTGTCTGTCCATCTGTTCTGTTCTCCCTTTCCCCCAACTGTCTGTCTGTCCATCTGTCTTCCAGACTCTCCTGTCTGGCCTTTTCTTTCTTTCCCTGGTCCTCCCAGCTCTTTGTATGAGTAAGCAGGATGCACAGACACTCTGATTCAGACCTGATGTCTGCACCAAGAGGAGCAGTTGCTGGAGCTACGCCTTGCATGAAAGCCTGTCATCCTGCTCAACTAGTGACCCGAGTCAGGCTGGACACATGACCAGTCTGAGCAACTTCAGGAGCCCCTGCCTCAGAAGTAAAAAGAAGGCCAAGGAGAGCACTCAGTGGTAGAGCCCCTGCCTAGAATCCCCCAGTGAGGGGCTGGGGGCGTGGCTCAGTGGTAGAGCCCCTGCCTAGAATCCCCCAGTGAGGGGCTGGGGCATGGCTCAGTGGTAGAGCCCCTGCCTAGAATCCCCCAGTGAGGGGCTGGGGTGTGGCTCAGTGGTAGAGCTCCTGCCTAGAATCCCCCAGTGAGGGGCTGGGGTGTGGCTCAGTAGTAGAACACCTGCCTAGAATCTCCCAGTGAGGGGTTGAAGTGTGATACAGCACTTTCCTAAGCATGTAAGAGGCCTGGGATTCAACTCCTAGTACCGCTAATATTAAAAAATAACAGCTGAAAGCGATCATGTGGTGCACATCTGTAATCTCCATTGTGGAGGACCACTGCAAGTTTGAGCCTTGGCAATATAACCAAGACCCTGTCTCAGAAAATAATGACAACTGAGCATGGTGGTGCACACCTTTAATCCCAGCACTCGAGAGGCAGAGGCAGGAGGATCTCTGTAAATTCAAACAAAGCCAGCCCAGTTTACAGTGTAAGTTCCAAGACAGCCAGGGCTACACAGGGAAACATTGTCTCAAAAAACTAGAAAAAAATAATAATAGCAGGTGAAGTGTGGCGGTGCTCGGGTTTGACCCCATTCAGACAAATCTCTATGAATTCAAGACCAGCCTGGTCTATATAGCAAGTTCTAGGTCAGATAGGACTACATAGTGCCTCAAAATAATAACAATAATAAGCAATTCAAGGCAAACTTGATCTACGTAATGAATTCTAGGTCAGAGAGCGCTATATAGTGAGACCCTGTCTCAACCAAAACTTAGCAAAATGAAAAATACTGCTGCTGTCACAACGGTAGCACAGACAGCAGTAAGAACCCATGGGGAACGTTCCCGTTGCCCCGGTGTTTGCAGCTTCTCATCATGGTCACATGGGGAAAAGATGATAATGGCCCTGCCTTACATATGACAAAGGAAGAGGTTCGTCCCTGTGAGGGGGCGAGCAGGGAAGCCAGGGCAGGGCAGGGGAATAGCAAGATGTAGATGTACCTGTGGCTACAAGTCTTCGATCAGGTTTGGAAGGGAGTTATCCCTGGGTACCCCATCCCCAAGGACAGACTAGGACAGCCCATTCTCAAGCCAAAGTCCCATGCATGTTCTTCCATTATTCCAGGGACCTTCCATTATTCCAGATTATTCCATATCCCAGGGACCTCAGAGTCCCTGCATCCATTCTCCAGACTGCCACTTAGCAGGTTGGAAAACTGGGGCTCAGAGAACCAGAATTGTGCCTGTGTTCTACTAACAAGGAGCAGAGCTAGTCTCAGATTTGGTTGCACCGTCCAGGGCCATGCACTCTGGACCTGTGGTCTCAGCTGCTCTGTGACTGGAACAGGATCCAGGAGGGTGACCCTGGTACAGGGCTCTGACCTGGCTCAACCTTGTCTCTAGTGAGCAGGTAACAGGAGTGAATGACAAACAGAGCTGGATTTTAAAAGCTTAGGGCTTGTGGGTAACCGCGTAGAAAGCCAGGCAGAACACAAGCAAGCCCAGACTGACAGCTGCCATCCCAGCACCCGCTGGCTCCGGCACTGGGTTCAGTGATCACTTTCCTGGCTTCCCTAAGGCAAACATGGTTACAACCCCACTGCACAGATGGGAAAACCAAGGCAAAGAAAGGGAAGAAAGGGACGTCTCCCAGGGCACATGGTGACTTTCCATCACCCACCACCCTCCCATGATAGCTTCACAGCCTCTACCGTCCCTCTCTCCAGGGTTGCTTTGAGCACATCGGTCATGCCATCGACAGCTACGCTTGGGGCATATCGTGGTTCGGCTTCGCCATCTTGATGTGGACAGTGAGAGACGGGGCACCTGGGGCTGTGGAGGAGGGGCTTGTGGGTGTCCAGGGGTGTGGGTGTGGGCTTGGGGGAGACAAGTAGGTTTGAGCTAGAGCACCCAATCTCATCATTTGCCCACCTAGCTCCCTGTGATGCTGATAGCCATGTATTTCTACACCACTCTCTGAAGATGAAGGGGAGGCCATATATGCACCTCTGTCTGAAGCTCCTGCCTCTCAGCTGCACCTGGGCCTTTCTCCCACCCCCCAGCTCCATGTATCTCAGCCACAAATCACCCCTGTCCACCTCCCTCCATCTTCCCTTCTTGCATTCCCAAAGTCCCTTTGTAAGTATAGGAGCTGCCCTGGGCCCTAGCTGTGCCCCAGGCCTGGATTTGTGTGCCTGGACCCCCTTGGTCCTGTTGTACTTGGTTGATCTGTTTATCTTTCTGGTGACAATGAAATGTCCTGTCCTTGGAAGCCCTCCCCGCTGTTGTTCCTGACAACCCATCATGCACCTCTCTTGTGCCTTCCAGAACTTCTTGCAGGCATAGCCATTGCTGCTCAGTAGTTTGTATGAGCTCTAACAGACCTAGATTGCTGCAAGGGGAGGGGCAGATCTGCTATGGTCACTGTGGATCATGTGTCTGAGCATGAGTCAGATAGCCAATAAATACTGGCTTTTATACTAAATAAACACAAGCCTCTTTTTCTGTGTTGTTGGAGATGGGGGTTTCACTCGGAAGCCCAGACAGTCTTTGGAATTAATATGTATCCTAGGCTAGCCTGGAAGCCAAGGTGATCTCGCTGCCCCCCCCATCCCTCGAGAAGATTACAGGTGCAAGCCACAACCACCTCTCCTTCCTGTCTCCACCTCTAGAATGCTGGTATCCCAGGCATGCAACACTCCACCCAGCCTGAGTTTGTTTTCTTTTGGGGACAAGGGTGAATGGGTAACACTTCAGAAGGAAGTGGTGAAATCCGGCTGGCATCGAGGAAGCATCACATGGGATATATTGGCTCAAGCCGTTGATTCAAAATGGCTGGCAGCATGCATGTCTGGATACAGTTCCGTCCAGGTTTCCAGAAACCGGCTTTGCTGTCAGACAACACTCCTCTGAGAACATCAGGCTTCACACTTTGAAATTTTCTTTTCTTTTCTTTCGTTCTTTCTTTTTTCTTTCTTTCTTTTTTTTTTTTTGAGACAGACATAGTCTCACTGTGTAGTCCAGGCTCTGTGTGTGTGTGTGTGTGTGTGTGTGTGTGTGCGCGCGCGCGTGTATATGTGCATGTGCTCACTCATACACCCACGCACTCAGAGGCCAGAGGAGGTCAGCTGTCTTTCTCTGGGCCTCACTTTATTCCCTTAAGACATTGTCTCTCACTGAACCATGAGCCCAATATATTTTTCAGGCTGGATTTTCTGGCCAGCAAGCCCCAGCCATCCTCCCATCTCTGGCCGCTCCAGCACTGAGGTTACTGGCTGTTAAAATATGAGATCTGAACTCAAGTCCTCTTTACCCATTGAGTCATTGTGCCACTAGCCTCACACTCTTGATGCCCCTGCCTCTGCCTCCTGAGTGCTGGGATTACAGATATGCATCACTATGACTGTCTTCAAATCAGAATTTTCAAAACACCACAGAGATGTGATATATTCCAGATTTTAATACACAAGAGGAGGCCCAGCTCGCCGACTGGCTGAACTGGCTTCTCTGTAGTCCCTAGTATGAAACTGTCTCCATCTCTAGGCACATGTCTGACTAACCTGTGACCACATCAAGGAAATGGGGTGTTCCGTGCTGCTCTGCTCTTAGCAGGTGTCCTCCTGAGCAAGTTCACTGTGACTTAGCCTGTGGCTGGGATTCTCTGGGAATCAATCCCTCAACAGTCTGAGTCTCATTGTGTCATCTACGAAATGGGGATTATAATAGTCGCTCTCTCATGGTGCGGGACCCAATAGTTTTAGGGTTTGTTTGTTTTCTTTTTACTATTTTTTAAAATGTTTTTATTTATTTATTTATTTTTATTTTTCTCTGCTCCCCTCCCTGCCACATCCCTCCCTCCCTCAACCCTCCCCCAAGGTCCCCATGCTCCCGATTTATTCAGGAGATCTTGTCTTTTTATACTTTCTACTTCCCATGTAGATTAGATCTATGTAAGACTCTCTTAGTGTCCGTATTGTTGTCTCAATTCTCTGGGATTGTAGTTTGTAAGATGGTTTTCTTTTGCCTTATGTTTAAAAACCACCTATGAGTGAGTACATGTGATAATTGTCTTTCTGTGTCTGGGTTACTTCACTCAAAATAATGCTTTCTAGTTCCATCCATTTTCCTGCAAAATTTAGGCTGTCGTTATTTTTTTCTACTATGTAGTACTCCATTGTGTAAATGTACCACATTTTTTTTTTATCCATTCTTCGATCGAGGGGCATTTAGGTTGTTTCCAGTTTCTGGCTATGACAAATAAAGCTGCTATGAACATAGTTGAGGACATGTCCTTGTGGCATGATTGAGCATCCTTTGGATATATATCCAAAAGTGGTATTACTGGGTCTTGAGGAAGGTTGTTTCCTAATTTTCTGAGAAATCGCCACACTGACATCCATAGGAGTTGTACCAGCTTGCATTCCCAAAAATGTTTTTATTTTTTATTTTTTGGTTTTTAGGGATAGAGTTTCTCTGTGTATCTCTGGCTGTCCTGGAACTTGCTCTGTAGATCAGGCTGGTCTCAAACTCACAGAGCTCTGCCTGCCTCTGCCTCCTGAGTGCTGGGATTAAAGGCATGCACCACCTCCACCTGTCTAATGCTGGCAGTGTGGATGTTGGCCATCTTCCTGTTGCTCTCCACTTTATTTTTGAGACAGGGTCTTCTCTCACTGAACCTGAAGCTCACCTGTTTGCTAGACTGGCTGGCTGCTTCTGTCTTCACCCACCACAGTGGCACACATGCCGCTATGCCCAGCTTTTGCACATGTGCTGGGGATCTGAACTCAGGTCCTCAAGATTGAGCAGCAAGCCCTTCTCACTGAGATTGAGCAGCAAGCCCTTCTCCAGTTCCAAACATTTAAGTTTTAAAAAGTTTAAAAATGTCACTGCTGGTATTTTGTGCAGAATGTCCATGGAGGGAAGAATTACTCTGCTGAACATTTCTGAACTTGTACTAAAGCAGTTCAGACAGGCCAGGCCTTGGGAGCTTAGGGGTGAATCTGGCCTCTGGGGGAGGGAGTCCTGACCTGATTTCTGTCCTAGGTCTCCCACCACCCTTACTGACTGCTTCAGGCCACATACCTGCTAAGTGGCTCAGCTGGACTGACTGCAGTGTGGCTTGATGGAGACAGCCTGGGCTGGCCTGACAGGTTTCTCCTTTCTGGCCTCTTGCCCAGAGACCAGTGCCTTTGGGTAAGAGGGGAGCAGAGAGGTGAGGGCCAGGTCAGAACAGGGCTTAGGAGAGAGAGGTGACCATCTGGTGTCTGTTCCTCTCACCATCCTCCAGCCTTTTCAAGACTGTATTGTTCTTCCACCTCTAATCAGCTATGGCTCCCCAGTGCCCTCAACACATAGTCTAGTTCCTCACCTGATAGAGAGCGTCCACGTGGCTCGGTCCCTTGCTACTTCCCATGCTTATCTCTCTTTTCTGCCCCACTGAGCATCTCATGAGAACTCATAGAACAGAAGGAATAATGTAATGGTTCATAACAACCAAGCAGGCCACCAACCAATCCTATTCTATCCACAAAAGTAAGTTTGTTGTTTTTCGTTTCAATGTAAAGCTTGCATATGTTTACCCAGCCAGTTCCACTTCTGTGAACCTGTCGTGAATACTACTTAGAAGTGCCTGCAGATACATATTATCACAAGGAGAGTTGAAAAGTAATAACTGGCAGGGTGTGGTGGCACAATCCTTTAGTGCAGGATCCAGGAGACAGAGGTAGGAGGAGCAGGAGGTCAAGGCCAGCCTGGGCTACACAGGGAGTTTGAGGCCACCTTGAGCTATGTAGAGACCAGGAGATCCTATTTCAAATAACCAACAGATAGTTGGGGGATGGGGGATGCTTTTAGAGGCAGGGGGATCTCTGTGAGTTTAAAACTAGCTTGATCTACACAGTGAATCCCAGGACAGTCAGGGCTACCGGGAGACTCCACCTTAAAACAAACTCTGTTCTAGGATTGAGGACCCAAGAGAATGCAAATCAGGCCCCTCTCCAAAGCCAGCTGTGGTGGTTGCTACTGGTAATCCCAGCACTTGGGAGGCTAAAACAGGTGATCTCAAGTCTGAAACCAGCTTGGGCTACATAATGACACCCTGGCCCTCATTTTGAAAGGGAGTTTTAGGGGATGCAGTTCATCATAGAACACTTGCCTATCAAGCACAAAGGCCTGGGGAGACATGTGGGCCCGGAAGATGGCTCGGTGGGTAGAGGGGCTTGCCCTCAGTGCCACAAAAACAGCAGGGAGACATGTGGGCCCGTAAGACGGCTCGGTGGGCTTGCCATATGTGTTGGTCCCTTTTCTGTTGCTGCGACTAAAACTCTGTGACCAAGGCTAGGAGAAAAATTTTATTGGAGCTTATGGCTTCAAGGGGCAAGAGTCTCTTATGGAGAGGAGGCATAGTATTAATGCTGGATGGAGCAGGTTGTTGAGACATTACATCTCCAAGGAAAATGAAACTGAAAATGGGATGAGGGGCTTTACATTTCCAAAGCCAGTGTTGTCTTTCCTTCAGCTGCACAGACCTCCTCGTCACTCCTCCGAACACCAACTGAGGACAAGTATTCAAATGTCCGAGCCCATAGGGGGCATTTCTTTCTTTTCTTTTTTTATGTTTTTTGAGACAGGGTTTCTCTGTGTAGCAGCCTTGGAACTCACTTTGTAGTTCAGACTGGTCTTGAATTCACAGAGATCTGCCTGCCTATACCTCCTGAGTGCTGGTATTAAAGGCCACCATCACCCAGTGTGATTTCTTTTTCTTTCTTTCTTTCTTTCTTTCTTTCTTTCTTTCTTTCTCTCTCTCTCTCTCTCTCTTTCTTTCTTTTTTTTCTTTTTCAAGACAGGGTTTCTCTGTGTAGCTTTGGAGCCTGTCCTGGAACTCACTCTGTAGACCAGGTTGGCCTCGAACTCACAGAGATCCTCCTGCCTCTGCCTCCCGAGTGCTGGGATTAAAGGCGCGTACCACTGGTGCCCGGCTCAGGTTGTTAGACTTTCATAATGTGATGGTTTGAATAAGAAATCTTGCTGGGCTCAGTAGTGGTGGCACACGCCTTTAATCCCAGCACTAAGGAGGCAGAGGCAGGAGGATTTCTGTAAATTCAAGGCCAGGCTGGTCTACAGAGCGTTCCAGAACAGACCCCAAAGCTACAGGGAAACTCTGTCTCAAACTCCTCTCCAAGAAAAAGAAAGAAAAGAAAGTCTTAACAACCTGAGTTTGATCAGGTAAAAGGAGAAAACCCGGAAGACACATCCCCAGTGATCCACTTCCTGTAGCTGGGCCCCAATGCCTAATAGCCCATTCATCCGTCAATTCATCAACTGATTGATCCATTAATGAAGTTAGTGCTTTTGTGACCCCATTACTCTTCAATAGTGCCACCAGCTGGGGACCGAAGACCACTCTCTTCCTGTGCTCCTGTGAGGGCCAGCTATGATAATCTAAGTCTGGGCAGAAAGGAAGCTTTTTACTTCCTCCAACCATTATCACCTGGGACTCTGGCCATCGGTAAATTTAAATAGAGCCTAGAGTCTCAATAGTTTACCCTGAGACAATGCCTGGCAGGCCGAGGTTACCTGACACCCACCCAAAAGCAGACCATTCAAAGGAAATTCCTGGCATTCCAAGCACTGTAGATAGAAATACCTGCCAGCACTTCACCAGGACACCCCTAGACAAATGTCAGCCAATCAGAGGTCCTGAACCTCAGAGACCCCTCGCCCCCACCTTTTACTACTATAAAAACCCAATTCTAATTGAGCTTGGGGCTCTCTGGTTATTCCAATATGTTGGACATGTGGAGAGACCGAGTTTGCAAACTTGATTAAAATAAAGGCTCTTTGCTTTTACATATGGGACTTGGTCTCCTTTGTTGGCATTCGTGGGGACCCATGGATTTGGGCATAACACTCCCTCATCCTTAAGCAGCCGTGGAGAAACAAATCTTTCCCCCTCTTTCTGAGACAGGATCTGATTATGCCAACTCTCCAGGACTAGACCTAAGTCTAAAATCCAGTCTAAAACCTAAACCATGGAACTAGGGAGATCTGCTCAGTGTAATTGCACAAGCAGGACAACCAGAGTTCAAATCCCTAGGGTCCTGTGTTTGTAAAAACAAAAAAACCAGTGGTGGTAGGCTCTGCAATACAACCCATGTTGTGAATGGGGTGGACATAGGAGGGTGAAACAGGGGGATTGCTGGGACCTGCGGGCTGGGAGTCTAGCTCCAGAAGCAATGAGAAGACCTTGCTTGTCTCAAGGGAAGAAGTTAGGAGAGCAAGGACCCCTGGCACCCTCCTAGGATGAAGGGGTGGGAGTGGGAGGGGCATGGTTAAAATATACGTGTATTAGATTCTCAAAGAATTAATAAAAGTATATTTTAAAAGTAAGAGACAGGTCATAATAAATATTAGAGGAGGAAAAGTAATCACAAACCCCCCTTTGTAGATAAAGCAAATCAGACCAGTGACTACACTGACCCCCATCAGACCCTATTACACATCTACAGGATCAACTCTGTTTAATAATCATGTGCTGTTTTGTTAATTCGTCTCCCTTTTTCTCTGGGACAGGATCTGGATATGCAGCTCGGGCTGACCCCTGCCTCAGATTCCCAAGTGCTGGGATTACAGGCGAGCTCCGCCATTCCCCACTCAACCTGATGTGGCTCGAAGGCCGGACTTTTAGAGAACAGTGACTGAGCCCGTGTGAATTGCGACAATAGGTTGAGGTGCGGGAGGTTAACTTGATAGAACACCCATCCTCTGCCCAGGCTGATGTGCACAACGTGATCGCTAGAAAGAGCGAAGTCAACCGTCGCTAATGCTACAATACTTCTTTCCAACCCTTTCGCTTACAGTTGTGGGTACTGGGCTTCCAAAGTGCTGCTCTTTTTAGCATACTCATCCCACCCATCCCCATAGCAGCTCTTTTGCTGTAGGCCTCGTTAAAGGAGGTGCCTAGTCGGAAAAAGTCGCGGGCTCGGCCCCCTAATCAATCAACAGCGAGAGCAGCCTCGGGGCCAATCAAGAGCGGCAGCGGCAGATCAAGACCTGCCTCTTCGAGAGCGCCCTCGTGTCTCATTGGTTGTGTATCAGGACCAGCCAACGAGCGTTGCCACGGCAGGGTGAGCCCCTAACTGGTTTGTACAAGGTGCCTCCCTGGCCAAGATCCAGGTAGTAGTAGACCCTGGGCACCGCGATGCACTCAGTTGCTGCTGGCTCAGCAGGCCGTCAAGTCAGGGAGAATTAGAAGTGCTTTATTTAATATAATAGAATAGCAGGCCAATCTTGATGGCATCTTCCCTGCCGGGACACAGTCATCGTCCAGTCCACGGTGGTTTAGGAAAAGAGGCAAGGAAGGGGGCTTCCCAACGTCCACAGCCAGGGCTGGCTTTTGAGGCTTTTCCGATTCACTCTCGCCCTACTTCCCCTCACTTTGTTAATGACAAGGCAAAGTAGCTTCCTACAAGGGCCTAATGTGAGTTCTAAATAGCCTTGTATTCCTGGAGCAGTGGCTCCGGTAAGAAAGTAAGTAAACTGCGCTTTCGGAGGACTCAGTTTGGTTTCAGCACCCACATCAGGCAGTTCATAACTGTCTATAACTCTGTTCCAGCAAATCCGACATCTTCTGTCTTCTGAGGGCACCTGCACACACACGTGGGTCACACACACACAAACAGGTGCGCGCACGCGAGAGAGATTAACAGTGGGTGAGGGTAGGAACAGAGTCTTACTATGTAGGCCTGGATGACCTGGCACTTGCTATGTAGACCAAGCTGGCATCAAGATCATAGAGATCCGCCTCCAGAGTGAAAAATAAATTTTTTTTTAAAAAATCCTTTCCGTTATATTCAGATAAAATTTTATGGTACAAACTAGGTGTATGCAGGAATGAACCCCTCTCACAGTGTCTCCCCAAAATGGGTATGTGTAGCCTCCCTAAAAAATTCCTCATCCTTTCTTTAATGGAGAATATCCCCTTAGAAATTATTCCTGTGCTCTCCTTATTTGTCATAGAAGATAAGTCTTTCTCCCTTCTTTCATGTCTGGCTGTGTTTATTTGGACCTTGCACTGACGAAGATGCTGCATTCAGTTACATCTTCCCTGTACATTGTAAACTCCACATTGTTGGGGTTGAGAGAAAGCCCGAGTCTTCAGACTGGACGTGCTCAAACGGCAGAGCAGAGCGTAAGCAGGAAAGATGGTGGTTTCCTTGAATTTGTGTTGAAGGACCCACCAAGGCCATTAACAGTGACAGAAAAATGTCAATAGAGAGGGCAAAAAACGGGGCAAAATCTGAAGCCAATCAACACTATGGGCTGGTTGAGGACACATGACATCTCAGCTTCACGCCTTGACACTTACACCCACTCCCCCAGGCCAATCAGACTCAAGGCCCAAGTTCCGCAGCCAATCAGCTGCAGCGAGAAGCCTCCGGGTGCTTCACTGGCTGGTCAGCACCAGAGCTACAGCCAATCAGCGTCTGCGTCAGCACCAAGCTCCTGGAGGCTGTGCACGCGCTGGTGGCCTCGAGCCCCCAGCCTTGCGTTGAGCCCCGCTTTCTAACGGTCAGTTCTGGCCTGTGCTGCTCTCAAAGTGGATGAGGTTGATGTGGGAGGAGACTGAACTGGTAAGTGCTATGGCTTTTCTTCCTTTTTTTTTCCTTTGATATTGGGCCTAGCCTAGAGAATGCTAGGGCTAGGGTGGGGGGGTGTCCTTAAGGGATATTGTTGAGGATCAGAGTGGTTTTAGGTCGCATGCGTCTCTTCGTCACTTTTGGGCCCAGGTCGAGCAGGTGAGGCAACATGCTCTCTGACTTTTGTCCATGGTCCCTGAGGCCAGCCTAGGCTGAAGTGGGTAAACAGGGCGCCACCAGCTCTGCCTGGCTCTGGTAACTGGAGGGAGAGGCTTGTGGTTCGCTGGTGTGCACGTGAAGGAAGCTTTGGGGGTCTTTGGACCCAGCTCGGATTGGAGTCAGTGTTAGTGAGGTTAAAAGCCTACTGGGAAACTGTCAATAGCTATTTTCCCAGGCTACCTATATGTTTTCCCGCCATCAGGTTGAAGTGCTCAAGAATTTTCAGTATTGGGTGTAGGTTGGGCAAGTGACCAGGATGTTTGGCCAGTGGTTCTCTGGGGGTTCTGGAGAGGGAGCCTCTAAACTCCACTCAAGCCTGTGGCCCAACGGGAATGAATACTTCCCTGATGGGATCTGTGGCTTGAGCTATTAGCACGGAGCAGGTATAGCAGTTTTGCTGGCCCGTCAGCGAGAGCTGCCTGAGCTCCTCTGAGCTGTAGGAAATCATCTTGACTGGTGACCTTTTATTTTGGTTTTTTTGAGACAGGGACTTGCTATATGTACTCAGTCTGGCCCAAATCTTATGATCTTCCTGCCTCAGTTTCCGGAATGATAGAATTCTAAGCGTGCGTTCCCACTCCTGGCTCACGGATGGTTTTGTCTTACACTTGCGGGGCAGTGTGTTGACATCTAGTTTCACTTGGCTGCAGAGCGATGTTAAAGTTCTCAGAGTACTTCAGGGTACACCCAGGATGTAGATATGGAAGGCAGTCCCGTGACTGGGCTTCCATGGTCTGTTTGCTCTTGGAAATCATAAGGAAATTTGCACGCATGTATGTATTCAGTGAAAGATGATGGAAGTATTAGCCTGCACAGGCATGGGTTTCAGAGCAATCTATGGGATGTGTTATTTATTTACATGTAAAATGGTATGAGTATCTAAAATGTTCAATGTAAAAGGGCTGCTCCTATGGCTGGATGGTGAGCTCCTGAGAGGCTAAGAATCATTGGAATACATCTTACACCTGTAAGAATGGCCAAGATCAAAAACACTGATGACAACTTATGCTAGAGAGGTTGTGGGGAAAAGGGAACACTTCTGCATTGCTGGTGGGAATGCAAGCTGGTACAACCCCTATGGATTTCAGTGTGGCAATTTCTCAGAAAATTAGGAAACAACCTTCCTCAAGACCCAGTAATACCACTTTTGGGTATATATCCAAAGGATGCTCAATCATGCCACAAGGACATGTGCTCAACTATGTTCATGGCAGCTTTGTTTGTCATAGCCAGAAACTGGAAACAACTTAAATGCCCCTCGATTGAAGAATGGATAAAAAAAATGTGGTACATTTACACAATGGAGTACTACACAGCAGAAAAAAATAACGACAGCTTGAATTTTGCAGGAAAATGGATGGGACTAGAAAGCATTATTTTGAGTGAGGTAACCCAGACACAGAAAGACAATTATCACATGTACTCACTCATAGGTGATTTATAAACATAAAGCAAAAAAAAAAAAAGCCAGCCTACAAACCACAATCCCAGAGATCTTAGACAACAATGAGGACACTAAGAGAGACTTACATAGATCTAATCTACATGGGAAGTAGAAAGTATAAAAAGACAAGATCTCCTGAATAAATTGGGAGCATGGGAACCTTGGGGGAGGGTTGAAGGGGGGAGTGAAGAGGCAGGGAGGGGAACAGAGAAAAATGTAGAGCTCAATAAATATCATGAAAAAAAAGAAACCCTGTCTCAAAACAAAACAAAAAAAAAAAAAAAGAAGATAGAGCTAATGGGCCAAGTAGTAATTTAATTTAAAAAAAAAAAGAATCATTGGAATAAAGCAGACTCCTGTACTTTGTATGGATTCTGGGCAAGACCACAAATTACCCATTTTTCCCATGCTTGCTGTTGGCCTCATTTTAAATCTAATTTATTATTATTAATAATAATGTTTTTGAGACAGGTTTTCTCTGTGTAGCCCTGGCTGTCCTGGGGCTTACCCAGTAGACCAGGGTGGCCTCAAACTCGGAGATCCTCCTGCCTCTGCTTCCCAAGTGCTGGGATTAAGGGTGTGCACCACCACCCAGCGCTGTCTATGTATATACAGTATATGTCAGTTTCATATGCTAACCTGCACATCCTCCACTCAACAGAGGCCCTGAAGTATGCATCTGTTTACAGTCCACTCTCATGAGTGGACAGTTGAGGTCCTTGTGGGTTTAGCATCATTTGGTCCAGTAAACTCTGGGCTCTGGATTCCCAGATTATAGTCTAAGGATGTATGAGTGAGTTTATGTGTGGGGTTCTCTCAGTATCCAGGTGGGCACTTCCTTGATCTCCTTGGACTCTTCAGCCTACAGGGGACAAAGCCCAAGAAGGCCAGAGTGAGGCCCTCTGCTTGGGTTTAAGTGAATATGGATATTTGGTCCTCGTCTTGAAGCAGTCCCCATAAGGAGGCTGAGGTTGTGGGGTGAGTTTAGCCTTACAGTAAGACTGAAAAAGGGATTGTGAAGACTCAAGGTGCCCATCATTTCTGATGGCTGGTCCCATTCCTTTGTCACCTGATCCACAAAGGTGTGCTATCTATCACAGGGCGTCGACTATATTCTGTTCTCATGTTGTGCCGAGTGCAAGTATTCTTTTTCTTCAATTTAGCCTCATGTGATGGTTTAAGGGAAGAAGGAGACAAATTCACCAGGTGTCTCTCTGCTCTGGTACATGTGGGGTGTACTTGACTCGAGTAAGCAGCTCAGACGTTCTCAGATTTGGATAATTGGTCTTAATATGTGTAAACACTGTGGAGCATTTGGAAACCTTGATTCGGGGGAGAATGTGCTCCTGGGAAGATTTCTGCTCTCACAGAATTTTTCTAAAATGAATTCTGTTCAGTTTAGCTTGAGGCGTGGACTCAGTGTTTCAAACACACGAGACAAAGGGAGGTGTGAGGCCTGTAATCACAACTCTTGGGAGGCTGAGGTGGGAGAATTGATAGACCAGCCTGGGCTACACGATGAGCCTGTCTCCAAACAAAGAAGGGTGGGGGAAGACAAAAAGAGAACATTTCCCACAAAACAACCACCCCTGGCATATTGTGATAGTCTAAATTTAATTGTAATATTTAAATAGAATCAATATTTGTATGGCTTTGATGACAGGTTACATTGAGCTGGATTTGCATTACAATACAGTGGTTTATAGAAGCTTTGGTTTGGGATCCAGGCTGGGTGCACTGAGCACCTCACGCGTGTTCCCTTTACTGTCATTGACCAGTTCTACTACTAGGAATAAAAATGTCAGCCCTCAAATTTGATTCAGTAATATGGGTATTAAAGAGAACAGAGAAAGCCGAGTATAATGACTCATTCTTTTTTTTTTTTCAACACGGAAAAGACATTCATTACCACGCTATAAATTATGAGGCAATGGGTGGGGTGGGGTGGGCCCAGCAGTCACGTTTTGAGCATCTGCCCTTTCTCTCTGTCTTCCTGGGCTTGTATTTGGAGTTCCTCATCTAGGCATTCCTTTGCACGGACAACCTTTGACTGCAGGTAGGAGCCACCTACGGACTTGTTGTTCACTTTAAATAGGTGTTCATAATTCTTCTGGCCCTGCTCAGGGTTCAGCTTGGAGATGTTGAGAATCTGCTGGGCCTCTTGGAGGCTGAGGCCAGAGAGGTTGGATGCAGCTGCAGACTGGTGCCCAGCACGACCCTGAGCATTAGCAGCTGCCTGGCTTGCTGCAAATTCCTGCCTCAGGGCCCGGGCAAATGCTATGCCCACCACCTGCATGCCCATCACAATGATCTGGGCCAGGTACTTGGCCATGTCGGTCGCTCCACCTCAGGGGCACGGGTGCCGCTTCCCAACCCAGTGGGACCAGCTCATATAATGGCTCATTCTTAGAATCCAGCACTTGGGAGGCTAAGGCAGGAAGATTTCCATGAGGTCAGCCTAGGTTATAGAGTGAGTTCCAGGTCAGCCTGGCCAATAGACCTTATCTCAAACAACAAATTAAATGAACAACAAAACAGTGAGACAATCATGCCTCCCTTCCCCACATATTTCTCTTCCGATCATATGTTCAAATCTATCCGCTTTAGCCTCTGCTTGGTCACAGGCTGTGTCCTCCTGACCTGAGGTTTCTTGACTCTATCCCAGGATGATGGTAGTAGATGATGCTCTCTGCATGAGCCTGGGAAGCAGAAAATGGGGACTTTTTTTTGTTATTTCATTCAGTGTCTCGTGTAGCTCAGGCTGACTTCAAACTCATGATCCTCCTACCTCAGCCTCCTGAGTACTAGGATTACCAGCAAGAGCCACTTTTCTCAGAGAAGGGAGACGTTCCCAGAATAATAAGTCATGTTATAAATCGGAGGCTGGATGCAGCAGGTAGATTAGTTTAGGAAAGGATCAAACTTGAAATTGCCCCTCAGAGCTTGGTGCTGGTGGTACAGGCCTTTAGTTCCAGTACTTAGGAGGCAGAGGCAGGCGGATCTCTGTGAGTTCGAGGTCAGCCTGGTCTACAGAGTGTTCCAGGACACCCAGGGCTACACAAAGAAACCCTGACTCAAACAAACAAAAATATCCTAGAGAAGTACTTCATTAGGAGAGATAGTCTCCATGTACAGCATGAACAGAAATCTTGAAAAGCCATCTGATCCCAGAGGATTTTTCTGACTTGTATAGGTTTTTATGAAGTAGCAGAAGTTTTATACCATGTGATTTAGTCGAGCGAGATCTGTGTGACTCCTGGCAGTACCTGGAGCCAGGTATTGGATAGCCTTTTATTGCAATTGCAAGGCAGAGGGGCTGCAAGGCCACAGAAGAGCAGGGCTTCTTAACTGTGTCCCAGAGAGATGGAGAGCAGCAGGGGGTGTGGCTAAGGCCAGCAGAGGGTCTGTGATCTAACAAGACGTGTCCCTACTCTTGCAAGTCAAAGTGCCCACTGTAGGATCTGTTTCTGTTGTCATTGTTGAATGCCCAATGACTTAGATTGCCCTTCCATGGCTGTAGGAAGAGGCTAGGGAAGGACCTCAAGTGTCACCTGCATAAGGGCTCGGGTTCAAAGGGCCCTGAGAATACTTCTAAGGGCTCTCTAAGGGGATAGCCTTACCATGGGTAGACACCAAGTGGGAGGCAAGATGGGGTTTCCTATTCTTAGGGGGCTTTCATTTACTCAGTGGGGCATCCCCTTGCTCTTTTCTCCCTTTCGGTGCCCTGAAAGCCCACTGTCACTGCCCGTCAACTATCTTTGCTTACAGAGATACTTTGAGCAGCCCCCATTTCTTGGTCATCAGTGGGTAATGCATACTAGTGGGGCAGCTGAGTCACTGGCGGGGGAGGGGAGGGGCTTCCTCCTGTGGGTGAAGAGGCTGTCGCCAGAACCCAGTACCTGTCCCTCTACAACTGTGGCTTTGTACCACTTCTTGTTTTTAGAGACTGTGTTTTCGTATTGGAGAAGGTTTGTGTGTTTGCATGCCTATCAGAAGGATTGGCATTCTGGGTGTCTTTTACATAGGAATATCTAATGTGTTCCCAAGTGTGTGAGGTTAGGAATTAGAAAGCTCAGAAATGGAAAATATTTAACATTCGGGGAGCAGATGAACACAAGGTTGCCATTTGCATTTTCCCTTTCGCTCTGACTCATCTTCCCCTATCTCCACCCTACTGCCCCTTCACCAGCCTCACCCACTGGCACACCCTGTCTGATCTAGGCGGGGCTGACACCTGCCTGCATCCAAGCTAGAATGAGAGGGAGAGCATCCTAGACCTGGAGGGAGAGAGTGGTAGAAGGCTGGTCTGGATACCCTGGAGTCCTGGGGCCAAAGGGAGAAAAGCAAATCTTACCTTATTGGGTCTAGAAGGGGGCTAGAATCTAGGGAGAAACGTATGGGGACTCAGGCTGATTCTTGTCACTAAAGCAGTCTATCAACGTCTGGCTAGTTTCTCTCCCAGTTAGTTATCGCATCTATATGACATACCAGACGCACACCAAGGATATCCGGAAAGAAGTGAAGAAGGAGATCAGCTTAAGAATCAGATTGATAGAATGGGGAAAAAAGAAAAGCAAGAAAAAGATAAAGTCTCAAAGGCTTTACCCCTTCCTCAAATTTAAGAGTGCCAAAGCTGGCTGTGGTGGCTTGGCCTGGCTGAGGCAGGATAGAGATTTCAAGGACATCTTGAACTACACGGGAAGAGGAAAAGAGAGAGAGGGAGGGAGGGAGGGAGGGAGGGAGAGAGAGAGAGAGAGAGAGAGAGAGGCTAAAATTGTGAAGAGGCGGAAATCTCCAGGGACCTTGACCCTTTGAGCAGAAAGTGAAAGAAGCCCCTGGTTTTGATTTCAGAGAAATGTCATTTGTCATCAGCCCAGGAAAAGATTTCTCTCTTCGAAGACCACCACAGGCTTCCTGGGGTTACCCCCTCAGTCTGCTGGGAGGATCTGAGTCACACAGACCCGGTCCTTGCTGTGGTCCAGATGACAAGGGTCAGCCTACAGAATAAGAGGAACTTAATAAACTAAGCCGGAGAGAGGGACGAGGCTCAGCCTCCAGTTCCCTTCTGCTTCAAATTCCGCTTCTGTCCTTATTCTTCTGAGGTGTCAGAAATGGTCTCCAGCTACTCCATGCAACTGTCACCTCTAAGACACAGAACTAACAGCAGCTGAACGCTGGCCTGTACTCGCAGAGCACTTCCTTATGCATGGCTCTTCATCCGCACCTCCACCTCCGAAGGACATCACTGAGATGAGATGCAGGAGGTGACAGAGGCTCAGACAGATGACTTGCCCAAGGTGACTCAACTAGTAAATGGCAGAGATGAGGCTCAGCCTCTAACTATTCCAAAGTGCCTGTCACCAGAGACTCACGTCTTTGACTATAAGGAACCCACAAATAAGAGTTAGGGTGAGGAACTGTCTGTTTGTTACAAGTAGAAGGTAGTCTCTTGTAGGTCTCAAGCAGAGACAGAAGGTATAAGGCCACACCCCTCTGGGGGACTGTGGCAGACTGATACTTGGGATGACTGAGGATGGGGTGGAGCTAGCTGGAGGTGGGGGGCAGGAGCCCCAAGAGCAGTAGAGAGCATGCGGTGCCAGGAGGCAGCTACAGAGGTGAGTGACTGTCTCTCCCCAGCCGAGCCTTTCCACCATTTCTGTCTACTCCCTGCCAACTTGCATCCCTCACCCCAAGGTGTCCATGTATAACCCCTCCCTTCTACAGGACTCCTTACTCATGGAGGGTCTGCACACAGGGAGGGCTAGGCCTGCTAGGTGCTAAGACACTTGGGCTATTTCTCAATTTCTACCTCCAGTATTCTGGGAGACCTGTGTGATGGTTTTGTGTGCGCTTAAACTCCTGACTTGTTGGGCTCTTTCTGGTCTTCATTTTTTGGCTTGTGAAAAACAGAAATCAAGCCATTCCTTAGCCTCATTTTGAGAGGAAAGAGCTTCACATTCTCCAGCCCCCTTTCCTCTCTCTCACTTCTACAGGCACCAAAGTCTTCTCTAAACTTGGGGCTCTCTCAGCTCACTGGATGGGAATCTCTGGTCTTCCTAATCCTTTCTCTGAGGATGTGTTCTAGAAGCTTCAGCCTCGGAGAGTGATGCTCTAGGGTCTGCTCTCCTGAGGTGTAACCTGTCTGTGGCCTTCCCAGGCTTTCTGGGCTTACAGTGGGGAGGACCCACAAGCTTTTTGAGCTCCTTCATGAACTTACACCTTACTCCATTCATAAATGGCCAGGTTTTGTGTGAAGTGAGGCTGCTCAGAGGGTTTCCCCTGCAAAAGAGCCCGGGGAAGCAAAAGTCTTTAACCCGAGTTGCTAACTATATCAGTCCTAAACCCACTACTTGATACCTCTGCTAACTGCCTGGCTCTTGCTCCCTAGGCCCCAGTGTGGATTCTCCTGCTGCCACATTCCCACAGCTTGCCCTTGACTTAGTTTATCTGACTCATTCAGGACAGACAGCCCAATCTGAGACCAGAGACTCACCCTTTCTCCCTTCCCCTCCACAGGCCTGACAATGTGATTTCTCCCTCCCGTTTCGGCCATGGACCTCACATTGTGACTTTTTTTTTTAGAGCCTCTGAAACTGGTAGATTAGCCAGGAGCAATGCCCCAGCCCCCCACAAGAATAACTAGCCCCTACGGCTCTGATAGGCTGGTGCAGTTGGCCGCTAGGCTTCGGCCAGCACTGTGTGACACCCTGATCACTGTAGGGGGCCTGGAGTTCCCAGCTCACAGTCTGGTGCTGGCAGGAGCAAGCCCAAGGCTGGGTTGCAGGGGCCGGTGGGCTCT
This sequence comes from Ondatra zibethicus, assembly GCA_004026605.1. NCBI lineage: Eukaryota > Metazoa > Chordata > Mammalia > Rodentia > Cricetidae > Ondatra > Ondatra zibethicus. The sequence continues at coordinate 115,332 of PVIU01003440.1, read as the reverse complement.
GGTTGAAGGCATCAGCCCATCTACCTTTGCTCAGCTTCTGACCTTTGTGTATGGAGAGAGTGTAGAGCTACAGCCTGGGGAGCTGGGGAACCTGGAAGAGGCAGCCAGAGCCTTGGGGGTGCAGGCCCTGGAAGAGGCATGCAAGCAGGCTCAAAAGGATAAGAATGAAGACGAGCTGGATCCAGGACGGAAAAGGCACCATGAGTCAGAAGAACTCATGAGGAGTTCTGAGAGAGGACTGGGGGGCCCTGGAGAGAAACAGACACCAGAGAAGGATTTTAGAAGTCATGCAGGAGGACAGGAGACGGCACACAAGCGCAAAGCCCCGGGAGAGAGCCTGCAGACGGCAGCGGTAACGAGGAAGAGATCAGAGGAGGCCCTCAATCCAGCCTCAGTGGGCTCCCGGGGAGCAGAGAGGAAGCAAGGAGAGGCCATGCAAGGTTTAGAGAGCCCTGAGGGCTCTGAGGAGTGTCTTCGTGGGTGCTCTGGTCCCCGTTCCTCACCAGGTTCCCTCCTAACCAGCTTCATTCCCAGGCCCTGTTGGGCTGAGGCTCCTTGGTTGGGGGAGGGCCAACCTGCCCTGTGGAGCATCTTCCTGTGGCCGCCCAGATATGGCGCTCCCTTCTCCCTTAGCACCCCCATCACTGCAGCCTGGCAGGTCTGGCCTCAAGACCAGAGGTGAGTGAAGAAGGGCTTAGTGGAAGATCTAGGCTGGGAGGGAGTAGCTCAGAAGAGGCAGCAATAATGCGTGGGAAGGTACCACATCTCTACATTTCCTGAGTTAAGGAGACAAACAAAATATTCTGGTCACGAGAGAGGCCGGAGCTGGTTAGGTTCTCAGGCTTTGCCAAGGCTATCATTCTTCTCCATCCAGGATCCCACTGACCTTGAACCACTCCAAAGGTCTTTGGAGTCAGAATCGGCAGCCCTCCTCCAGCCCCACTCCAGGTAAGCCCCTTCCTGTTCCATCCAGGGCTTCTAGAGAGCCGCTGGGCTCCCGGAGTCCAGCCTTAGCAGCACCCCTACTTCACTCTACTTGCAGGATCCTTTCCCCAGGGCCCCGAAAAACTCAGCCCTTGGGAGATAGAGGAGTCCGGGCAAGGGTACGCAGGTAAGCAGGGTAGGAGAACTGCTGCCTCTGCCCCTCCCAAGCACTCAGCCTCTGGATGGATGGATTCAGCCTCAGGGATTCTGGTCATGCCATTTTGACTTCTCTCTCCACACAGGCCCACTGGCAACCTGTGTGGGTCAAGAATGCACATTGAGCTGCCCATCTCACCAACACCCTCCTTTACCCCTTCCTGCTCGCTCTCGGCCCTATTCTTGTTCTGTCTGTGGAAAGAGGTTTTCACTCAAGCATCAGATGGAGACGCATTACCGAGTCCACACAGGTATGGACTGTGTGAATTTGTCTTTTTTGCTCCCATCGCTGGTCTGCCAGCTCCCCCCTCGCCCCATTGCTTGGCCAACCTTCGCCCATTTCTTCCTTCTCTGGCTTTCTCCACCTGTAGGAGAGAAGCCCTTCTCCTGTAGCCTCTGTCCTCAGCGCTCCCGGGATTTCTCTGCCATGACCAAGCACCTGAGGACACATGGGGCTGCTCCCTATCGCTGCCCTCTATGCAGGGTTGGCTGCCCCAGCCTGGCTTCCATGCAGGCGCACATGCGTGGCCACTCGCCCAGCCAGCTGCCGCCTGGATGGACCATTCGCTCCACCTTCCTCTACTCTTCCTCGAGGCAGAGTCGGGCCTCGATCTCTCCCGGGAGTCCTACCTCCTCCTCTGGCACCTGACCGGGTATTGGTAGCTTCTTTGGCTTGATAAGTGTCCAACCAAAGAATGAAAGGCGGGCCCTGTCTCTGTTGCCACCTGGCTAATTTGTCCCGCAGAAGACCTGCGGGACAGGAACTACGAACCCTCTCTGGATGCGCGTGGGTTGCAGAAGTCTCGGCCGACTGGAGAGTCCGAATTAAAGACATTTTAGTTGGGTGAAGACTAACTGGGGACTATCAATTTCATCACTATAATAAAGAGTTTCTGTGCTCTCCAGTCAGGATGAGTTCAGAACTTTGGTCTGCGTCGGGGGGTGGGGGGGGTGGTGGTGTGTCCAACCCTTGCCCCTTGTCCTGTAGCGGCCCCTGCTGGGCATTCACACACTAAACAGAGAGTCAGGCATTTCATTTTCGGGGACTCAGTATAATTCCCGAAGGCAGCACGCCGCAAAGGCACTACAGACTCTGGGGGACGGGGAGGGTGGCTGTGAGGCCTCCAAGGCTCTGGTCCCTTCCACAGCAATGCACCGCGCGCGTACTCCAGCCTGGAGAGGAGCGCAGGCTCAGGTCGTGGTTTCAGGTACCCGTCTGCTCTCCCTGAGAGCAAGGGACGGGGGACCAGCTTCTCGAGCATCTCCCCTCCGCGCCGTGCAATGCAGCTACCGGATTGAGCTTAGAAGCAAACGCCACCGCCCTTCCCTCGGCCCACGCCTAGCGCATTAGCGAACTTCGTTTGCCGGTGTCGGTCGGGTTCCCAGGGTCCGACACCCGCGGTACCCTGGGAATGGTAGTCCGTGCAGGCCGCTAGTTCCGACTAGAACAATGGGAGGAGTCTGAACCGGGGACCACACCTCCTCGAGACCAGGAACTGGCTCTCCTACTCTCCGTCGCTGACCCCGTAGTCCCAGTTCTCGCGCCCTAGCTGTCGGCGGAAGGAGCAAGGCCGTCTGGACTACATTTCCCAGAGGTCCTTGCGCCTCCCGCTCTCAGGCCGCGACGCGGGGTTCGCTTTCCAGGTGTGGTCTGAGCGTGACGGCCGACCGGCCCGGACTCCTGCTCCCGTGGTGCCCCGCGCGTGGCCAGCCCCCCCCCCCCGCTCCTCCCCGCCCCGCAGCGGCGCTGGTTGTTGTCGTGAGCCGCAGCCGCCCCGCTTCGCCCCTCCCCTCCTCCCCTCCCCCCGGCCCTGCGCACGGGCCGCCCCTCCCCCCGCCTCCCCGGCCCCTCTCACGGTGCCAAGATGGCGGCGGCGGCGGGCGGCGGCAGTTGCCCCGGGCCTGGCTCTGCACGGGGCCGCTTCCCGGGCCGGCCGCGGGGTTCCGGCGGGGGCGGGGGCCGCGGCTGCCGAGGCAGCGGAGCCGAAAGAGTGCGGGTAACCCTGCGGCGCGGCGGTGGCGCGGCGGGGCCGGGAGGAGCCGAGCCCGGGGAGGACACGGCCCTGCTCCGTTTGCTGGGGCTCCGCCGGGGCCTGCGCCGGCTCCGCCGTCTGTGGGCTGGTCCGCGCGTTCAGCGGGGCCGGGGCCGCGGCCGGGGCCGGGGCTGGGGCCCGAACCGTGGCTGCATGCCGGAGGAGGAGAGCAGTGACGGGGAATCCGAGGAGGAGGTGAGGCGGTCGGAGGCGTCTCTTGCGCCGGGTGGGGCGGAGGCCAGGGGCTTGCAGGGCTCCGGATAGCTCCGAAGGGTGTTGTGGACAAGTGGGGTTCTCGGGGCTCTTGGAAATAAGCATGGAAGGAGGCAGGCTGCGTGGAGCTTTCAGGCGGTTAGGGCCTTTGAAAGTGGTCAGGGCAAACCTGATTGCAGCTAGACGCCTGGGCTCCAGGCAAGCCCTGCTGGTGTCCTGAGCTGATCTTTCGCGGTAGCAATGGCAGAGCAGAAGAGGAGTGGGTGAAGAGGCCACAGGGATTGCGTGCTCGACCAGTGGTGGTTGACAGCAGCAGCGTGGCCTTAATGGACCAGGGCTAGAGCCTCATGGGCTCTTACCTGCAGGCTGCCTTCTTGGGCCTCACAATCCGCGACACATCCCTGGTTTACCAGTGTCCCTGTTGCTCTTTGGTTCCAAGATAGAGTGGTGGAGGATTCTTCGGGCACAGGTTGAAGAGGGATAGAATGAGAGCTGAGTCTTGAGTCTGGGGTGAGTGCAGCTGGTGATTTAGCCCTCTGAGCCTTTTGGAAAAGGAGGAGTGTGTGGATGTGTGGATTATATTGCTTAGGAGAGCTAGTAGTCCTCTGAGGGCACCGAGTGGCTTCTAATGTGATAAACCACCTGCTCCACCTTCTCCCCCCACTCCACAGCATTCCCATTCCCATTTAGGAATGTCCTGAACGGGTGTAGATGAAGGACTTGCTTTGTATTAAGTTGGAATTAGCCCTCAGTGTAATGCCTACTGCTTCTCTTGAGAGAGACCCTCTAGTGTTCTGGGCCAGTGAACCACCAAAGGCTGTGCTGGTATGGTCTGGTTCAAAAATGCGTTGTGCCTTCATTTCCTCTGGCCTCAGTCTGTTAAGTTTTTTGGTAAATAAGCTGGAGTACATTAAGGTGGAAGCTAAGTATTATATCCTCAGCACCGGAAACCCAGGTGGAACCAGGGCTTTGGCACTGACTGCTGTTTCTCCCCTCACCCCTGGTCCCCTAAATCAGGAATTTCAGGGTTTTCATTCAGATGAAGATGTGGCCCCCAGTTCCCTGCGCTCTGCGCTCCGGTCCCAGCGAGGTGAGTGATGGGGAAGCTCTACCTCTCTAGTTTGATGGGGATGGTCTTGCCCTTTGTGTCAGCTCTCTGGCGGTCACATAGTTTCCACCAGTTCCGGAGTGTGTCCTGTGTTCAGAGTCCAAGCTAGCTGGGGCTTTGGGGGAACAGAGAAGTAAGACTTAGTACCTTGCCCTTCTGGGGTGTTTTTATTAAGTCCTCCGGGCCAGCTTGACCCAACTCCCCAAAACTGTTTTCCTTTTAGGTCGAGCCCCTCGGGGTCGGGGCCGAAAGCATAAGACGACCCCCCTTCCTCCTCCTCGCCTAGCAGATGTGGCTCCTGGTCCCCCAAAGACCTCGTCTCGGAAACGGGGTGAGGAGGGCACAGAACGGATGGTGCAGGCACTGACTGAACTTCTCCGGCGGGCCCAGGCACCCCAAGCCCCCCGGAGCCGGGCATGTGAGCCCTCTACTCCCCGTCGGTCTCGGGGACGACCCCCAGGACGGCCAGCAGGCCCCTGTCGGAAAAAGCAGCAAGCAGTAGTGATAGCAGAGGCGGCTGTGACAATCCCTAAACCTGAGCCTCCACCTCCTGTGGTTCCAGTAAAGAACAGAACTGGCAGCTGGAAGTGCAAGGAGGGACCTGGTCCAGGACCTGGAACCCCCAAACGTGGAGGACAGCCTGGGAGAGGAGGCCGTGGAGGCAGGGGCAGAGGCCGAGGCGGACTTCCCCTTATGATCAAGTTTGTTTCAAAGGCTAAAAAAGTGAAGATGGGACAGTTGTCCCAGGGACTAGAATCAGGTCAGGGTCGTAGTCAACATGGAGAAAGCTGGCAGGATGCCCCCCAAAGAAGAGATGAAGATGATCAGGAAGGGGACCCTTGTTGGAAGAAACCAGAGCAGAAACTGGAGGAGGAGGGAGAAGAGAAGGAAGAAAAGGAAGACGACACTGAGGACAAAGAAGAGGAGACTGAGACAGCTGTGACTGAGGAAGAAGTGATGCTAGTCAAGGAGAAGGAAGAGGCAAAGCTGCCATCACCACCCTTGACTCCTCCAGCCCCTTCACCACCACCTCCTCTCCCACCCCCTTCAGTATCTCCACCTCCAGCATCCCCTCTGCCACCCCCAGTTTCTCCTCCTCCCCCACCATCCCCTTCCCCACACCCAGCCTCAGAGAAACAAGAAGAGTCTCCTCCTCTTGTGGTACCAGCTACATGCTCTAGGAAGAGGGGCCGGCCTCCCCTGACTCCTAGCCAACGGGCAGAGCGGGAAGCTGCTCGGTCTGTACCAGAGGGCACCTTTTCTCCCACTCCAAACCCCAGCACCACCACAGGAAGCCCTCCGGAAGACAGTCCTACTGTGGCCCCCAAAAGTACCACCTTCTTGAAGAATATACGGCAGTTTATTATGCCTGTGGTGAGTGCCCGTTCCTCCCGTGTTATCAAGACACCCCGGCGATTTATGGACGAAGACCCTCCCAGGCCTCCAAAGGTGGAGGTTTCTATTGCTCGACCTCCTGTTGCGACCTCCCCACTTGCTCCCCAGGAGCCAGTACCAGTCCCCTCTCCACCTCGTGTCCCAACTCCCCCATCTACTCCAGTCCCACTCCCTGAGAAGAGACGGTCTATCCTAAGAGAACCCACATTTCGCTGGACTTCATTAACCCGGGAGCTGCCGCCGCCTCCCCCTGCTCCTCCACCAGCCTCATCACCACCAGCACCATCTCCACCACCCACCCCTGCCACTCCCTCCCGGAGGCCCCTACTCCTTCGGGCCCCTCAGTTTACCCCAAGTGAAGCCCACCTGAAGATCTATGAATCGGTGCTTACTCCTCCTCCTCCTGGGGCTCTTGAAGCCCCTGAGCCAGAGCTGCCTCCTGCTGATGACTCTCCAGCTGAGCCTGAGCCTCGGGCAGTGGGGCGGACCAACCACCTTAGCTTGCCTCGATTTGTCCCTGTGGTCAGCACTCCTGTTAAGGTTGAGGTGCCCTACAATGGGGCTCCAGCTCTGAGCAATGGGCAGCAGCTTCAGACTCAGCTCCAGCAGCCCCCACAGGCCTTGCAGACGCAGCTCCTACCCCAGGCACTACCACCACAGCAACCGCAAGTACAGCCACAGTTACAGCTGCAGCCACCTCCGTCACCGCAGCACACACCACCACTGGAAAAGGCCCCTGGTGCAAGTCTAGGTCCGCTGCCGCTATCTGGGGTGGAGGAAAAAATGTTTAGCCTCCTTAAGAGAGCTAAGGTGCAGCTATTCAAGATTGATCAGCAGCAACAGCAGAAAGTGGCAGCTTCAATGTCGGTGAGTGCAGTGCTTTGAGCAGGCCCCTGCCTTCATGCAGCTGTCTCCCTAGCCAGTGTTTAGCAGGAACACTTGACCGGTCTCCCCTTCATTCCCACCTGTTTGTCCCTGGCCCCATCCCTTTCCTTTCCTACTCCCCTGTTCCCACTGGTCCTCACTTTGCAGCCCCTAACCCTGTTATTTCCCCTAGCAGCCAAGTCCTGCAGTGCAAATGGAGGAGGCTGTGGGGACTGTCAAACAGACCCCAGACAGAGGCTGTGTCAAGTCTGAAGATGAATCCATGGACGCTAAGAGAGATCGAGCCTCGGTATGCAGTGAGAGGAGGGTCTTCTGAAGAAGGCTGGCTACAGGATCATAGGGAATAATTTCCCACACCTGTTCCTGGTTTTTCCTCTCCCAGGGCCCTGAGTCACCTGTGCAAGGCCCCAGAATCAAACATGTCTGCCGTCATGCTGCTGTGGCCTTGGGTCAGGCTCGGGCCATGGTGCCTGAAGATGTACCCCGCCTCAGTGCCCTCCCTCTCCGGGATCGGCAGGACCTCGCAGCTGAGGGTAGGGGACTTGTGTAGGGGGAGGCTAGACAATAAGGTCTGTGCATGAGCAAGCACTCCAGGGTGCCGAGTAGGGCTTTGTTGGAGCTTAGGGGGCAAGTGGACAAACCCAGTTAGTTCCAGGGTACCTGGAGCCTGTCAGTGTGGGAAAGCATAGGGAAAACAGAGAAACGAGGTAGGATACCTAGTGTTTTGTGGCTCTGTCTCCCCTCCATCTGTTACAATAGATACGTCATCAGCATCAGAGACTGAGAGTGTCCCATCCCGATCCCAACGGGAAAAGGTGGAATCCACAGGGCCTGCGGGAGACTTGGAGCCTACAGGGTCTGCAGGGGCCCTGGCCCATACGCCACGGCGGTCACTGCCATCTCACCATGGCAAGAAGATGAGAATGGCTCGTTGCGGGCATTGTCGGGGTTGCTTGCGTGTGCAAGACTGTGGCTCTTGTGTCAACTGCTTGGATAAACCTAAGTTTGGGGGCCCAAACACTAAGAAGCAGTGCTGTGTGTAAGTAGCTGGAGTGTGGCCTTCTGGTCCCATCTGGGGTTGTCAGTCACTTGAGCCTCCTGCCCCAGCCTTTCTTCTGCCCAGTCAGAGCAGTGGGATTGGCATCCTTGTGGAGAGCTTCCTCTCTTCCCCCAGACCACCAGTCCCCTACCCTGGTGACGTGCTGCTCCCCTCCCCAGATACCGGAAGTGTGACAAGATAGAGGCTCGGAAGATGGAGCGGCTAGCAAAAAAAGGTAATAAAGATTGAAGAGCATTTATTAGTAAAACCTTAGTGGTGTGGCAGAGGCCACGTTTTCTTTGTTCTCCACCTTGCCTTTGCATTTGTCACGTGTCCTTCTCTACCAAAGCTTGCATCTCTCCTGCATTCCTTTTGTGCCACACTTTCCGGATTTCCTTTGTCCTGGTGCCCATGTCCCTTGCTGAGTTCAAATCCTACCAAGTCCCCTGTTCCCACAGGCCGGACGATAGTGAAGACGCTGTTGCCCTGGGATTCCGATGAATCTCCCGAGGCCTCCCCTGGTCCTCCAGGCCCACGCCGGGGGGCGGGAGCTGGGGGGCCCCGGGAGGAGGTGGGGGCCACTCCCGGGCCCGAGGAGCAGGACTCCCTCCTACTGCAGCGCAAGTCAGCTCGACGCTGCGTCAAACAGCGGCCCTCCTATGATGTCTTCGAGGACTCAGATGACTCAGATCCCGGGGGTCCCCCTGCTCCAAGACGTCGAACCCCCAGAGAACATGGTGCGTTCTCAGTTTGTCCTGTCTCTTTTCCTTTTGGCCATTCTGGGGGTGAAATCTAGGGCCTTCTGCCTTTTGTTTAGAAGGGACAGGGCTCCTCAGTCTGTCCACAAGGGTAGCTGGGGATAACGGATGAAATAGTTCTAGGGACACACACAGTTGGTGTGAGGTGCTCACTAAAGGCCTGGTTGGAGGAAGCCCTGGATGTAGGTGCAGAGGGGTGGAGGGCCCAGCATGGGAAGGGTCAGCTGTCCTGTGTCCTGCCTAGAGCTGCCAGTGCTAGAACCTGAGGAGCAGAGCCGGCCCCGCAAACCCACCCTGCAGCCTGTGTTGCAGCTCAAGGCCCGAAGGCGCCTGGACAAGGTCAGCACGGCCCGCTCCGAGAACCCCAAGCCCTGTGTGAGGCATGGCTCCTGCTCTCCAGGAGCTACCTGGCAAGTCAGGGTGATGGGCACACCTGAGTGTCGTGGTGTGTCCTCACCAGAGGACAGGTCCTGAGGGATGAGGCAGGCCTTGCCTTTCAGGAAAGCCAAGTGGGATCTGGGCAAAAGGCAGGGTCTGGCAGGTTGGGGGAGGCCAGTGAGGAGAGGAGTCTACAGAGGGGTGGGATTGGCATCCTTTGACAACGCCATGTCCCTCCGTAGGATTCGTTAGCCCCTGGCTCCTTTGCCTCTTTCCCCAATGGCTGGACTGGAAAGCAGAAGTCCCCTGATGGTGTGCACCGGGTCCGAGTAGATTTTAAGGTACAGAGTTGAGGGCCGGTTGTAGAGCCTGTGGTGGAGAAACTTCTTGATTGTATCAAGAGTAAACAGAGCTTTCAGCATGGATCTAACTCGTGTTCCTGGCTGCTTTCTGATCCTGTTACCCAGGAGGATTGTGACCTAGAGAACGTGTGGCTTATGGGCGGTCTCAGTGTGCTTACTTCTGTGCCAGGGGGACCACCGATGGTGTGCCTTCTGTGTGCTAGCAAAGGCCTCCATGAGGTTGGTGCTTTGCCTTTTTTTAAAGATAATTTTGGCCTCCAAGTCTCCATTCACCCAAGGTTCATCCCCTGGCTGTCCAGCCTCATTCTGTTCATCATTTCCTTATCTCTCCTAGTTGGTCTTTTGCCAAGTCTGCTGTGATCCTTTCCACCCCTTCTGTCTGGAGGAGGCTGAACGGCCCTTGCCCCAGCATCGAGATACCTGGTGCTGCCGGCGCTGCAAGTTCTGCCATGTCTGTGGGCGCAAAGGCCGTGGGTCCAAGGTGGGGCACTAGCAGCCTAGGGCAGATGGAGGCCTAGGGGGAGGCGTATTGTTATACAGTATATTTTACACTACTTTCTCTCCTGCTGTCCTCTAGCACCTCCTGGAATGTGAACGTTGCCGCCATGCTTACCACCCAGCCTGCCTAGGACCTAGCTACCCAACCCGGGCCACACGTAAACGGCGCCACTGGGTGAGAGATAAGCCCATGTCCCTTGCTCTGGCATTCTACTTGTTCTGCCCTCAGATTTAACCTAGCCAAAGCTCTCAAAAGATGTAAGGGCTGGTCATCACTCTTTAGAATGTGACAGGCAGTATTCTCTGGGTAGAGTATATACCCAGGCAGAATTGACTTTTAGGAGCTCATGAGTTCAGTATTCCTAGCCTCACAGGACCCTGAGATCTATTTCTGCCCCTTCCTTTCTCCTCCTCCTCTTAGCATAATTTTCTGTACTGGTCCTTCATTTGTTTCCTTCCACCTCTCCTCGCATCTCACCTGTCAGTCTGCTGCAGCCTGCTGTCCAGCTGTCTTCTAACATCACCCCTCTCCCCAGATCTGTTCAGCCTGTGTGCGCTGTAAGAGCTGTGGGGCAACTCCAGGCAAGAACTGGGACGTCGAGTGGTCTGGAGATTACAGCCTCTGTCCCAGGTGCACCGAGCTCTATGAGAAAGGTGGGACCTGGCAGGAGAACAGGGGTGGTATGGTGGAATGGACCAGGCTCTGGACTAGGGTCCTACTCAGTGGGCCTCCAGCAACGAAAGGAAGAAATCGTAGTAGCTTTCCAGCTTTTAGCTGTAGAAGTCTTCCAGTATACAGAATAATGAGCACAGAGCAGAGCCACTCTGAGAAGTGCTGCAAGTACAGGGCTTGGGGATCCACCTAGTCACTAAGCTCTCTCCTGGAAGAACCCAAGTTTCCACTGGGCAGCTTGAAGACCAGTGCTTTTTTCATTTGTTCACCGAGATCATTTAGCAAAATTTTTCTTTTCTTTTTGAAAGGTATTGACTACAGAGAAAACAAGCTCTGTCCACAGACAGCTTTTAGACTGAAGGGTGTAATGGGAGCAGCTTGTGTAGTTGTCAGAGAGTGTACAGCCTCTGCACCTGACTCGGGCCTGCTCCTGGGTGCTCTTGACTTTGACCTCTAACTTCCTCCCCCAGGGAACTACTGCCCAATTTGCACACGCTGCTATGAAGACAATGACTATGAAAGCAAGATGATGCAGTGCGCACAGTGTGACCACTGGGTGCATGCCAAATGTGAGGGACTCTCAGGTGAGAGAAGAGTGCTTAAGGGGCACAGGTTCAGGCCTTGGGGGACCCTATTCCCACCCCAGGCCTGTAGGATGACAAGTACACTAACTGTCCTTGGGTCTAGGGGCCTCCTTGGAGCCCTTAAATCTTTGCAATCCGTTGTCTCCTTTGTCATCTGCTGTTTTAGATGAAGACTATGAGATCCTTTCTGGGCTGCCAGACTCGGTGCTGTACACATGTGGGCCGTGTGCTGGGGCAACACAGCCCCGTTGGAGAGAGGCCCTGAGTGGGGCCCTTCAGGGAGGCCTGCGCCAGGTGCTCCAGGGCCTGTTGAGCTCAAAGGTGGCAGGCCCATTGCTGCTGTGCACCCAGGTCTGGAGGACCCCAGAGGCAGTCGGGTGGGGTCGGGCTTAGGATCAGCCCTTCTGACTTTCTGAATTTGCAGTGTGGGCAGGATGGGAAGCAGCTCCACCCAGGACCCTGCGATTTGCAAGCTGTGGGACAGCGCTTTGAGGAAGGCCACTATAAGTCTGTGGTAAGTGGGGCATGGGAAGGAGCAGTTGGCTGCCGTGAGAAGAGGGCAGAGATGGTCTGGGGCTGGAGTTTGGGCTCAGGGCCCAGACACTAAGAAACTCCCTTACAGCACAGCTTCATGGAAGACATGGTAGCCATCTTGATGAGGCACTCAGAAGAAGGAGAGACCCCAGAGCGCCGGGCTGGGAGCCAGATGAAAGGACTCCTACTGAAGGTGAATGCTGGGGTGGTGCTAGAGGGTAATTGGAGTGGCGGTAAGGGACAAAGAATGTCCCTTCAGACCCTGCCTCATCTGTTCTTCTCATCCTGTTAACCTATTCTCCAGCTGCTAGAGTCTGCGTTCTGCTGGTTCGATGCCCATGACCCTAAGTACTGGCGACGGAGTACCCGGCTGCCAAAGTGAGCAAGACTGAGTAGCTGGTGGGGGATCAAGGAGTGAGGCCAAAAGCAAGGACTCTTGGGATTCCAGGGATGAGGCTTAGGATAAGGAGCAGGGTTCGGGTCAAGGCTGGAGAGGAGGAGGGTGGTGAAGCCAGGGTAAGCTTTCCTCATTGCTTCTAGACTAGCAAAGGTGTATGTGTGTGATTAACGCGGTCTTTGCCTCTGCTTTTTTTTTTTTTCCAATTATTTTATGTGCATTGCTTGCTGTATGGCATGTCTGTTCATATGAGGGTGTCTGATCCCCTGGAACTAGAGTTACAGTTATAGGCTGCCATTTGGGTCCTGGTAATTGAACCCAGATCCTCTGGAAGAGCAGCCAGTGCTGCTAACCACTGAATCATTTCTTCAGTCTCTGTTTCTCCTTTTTAGAAGGCATTTGGGGAAGCTCATGTTTTGGATGGTAGGCAGGCACTGATGGCCTAGTGGTCAGAGTGGTGACACGGAAGCCCAAGAGGCTGTGGGAGCCTAGACAAATAAGGCACTAGAGTCTAGGGATCAGAAAGAGTCTGCAAGGGTAACACCTAAGCTGAGAGGCAGAGTATTGCAGGAGCTTAGGAACAGCACATTTAGCTAGCATAGAGGAGTGTAGCTTATTTGGGAAAAAAAAATCCAAGTGAGAATGGAAAAAAGGAGTCATGGCGTGCTAAAGCTTATATTGTGAGTGGGCTCCAGTTGAATTGCCTTTGTTGAACACATCAGATACTAACCCTGCCCTTCACAGCGGAGTCCTCCCCAATGCCGTGTTGCCCCCTTCCTTGGACCATGTCTATGCCCAGTGGAGACAGCAAGAATCAGAGACCCCAGAATCTGGGCAACCTCCAGGGGATCCGTCAGCAGGTACTAGGGAACAGAGGCTGGTACCTGATTGTTGGGCCACACTCTAGCCTGACTCCTAGGTTTACTTTCCCGCATCCTTCACAGCTTTCCAGAGCAAGGACCCAGCTGCTTTCTCACACCTGGATGACCCCCGTCAGTGTGCACTCTGTCTCAAGTATGGGGATGCTGACTCCAAGGTAAAGGTTACTATGCAAAGCTCTAGGTTGTGGGACCTGGTCCTTGGAACCCTCCCATCTCCCTTAATGCCACTCCTCTTCTTCCCACAGGAGGCTGGGCGGCTCCTGTACATTGGGCAAAATGAGTGGACTCATGTCAATTGTGCCATTTGGTCAGCTGAAGTGTTTGAGGAGAATGACGGCTCCCTTAAGAATGTTCATGCTGCTGTTGCACGAGGAAGGCAGATGGTAAGGGAGTGGGCCCAGAAAGGTGGGCAGCTCCTGGGGTCACAGGTTGGTCCTTCCTTCAGTGTAGAACTTACCCTTTATTACATGGTAATCTCTGGGACATGTCCTTCCGTTCCACTACTGGTCCCTAGTACCCTTCTTGTGGTGCTGGGAATTGAAATTAAGGCTTCACGTGTGCTAGGCAAGTGTTTTACCACTGAGCTATATTCTCAGCCCTCCCCCTTTTATTTATTTATTTGTTTGGTTGGTTGGTTTTTGGAGACAGTGTCATGAGCCCTGGCTGTCCTGGTAGCCCAATCTCGTTCCAAACGTACTCTTTCTGCTTCTGCTTGCTGAATGCTGGGATTGTAGGCATGTGCCCCTGGTCTGGCTCTCTCAGTGCCCATTTGGTTTCTTAAGACTCTGGCACTGATGATTGACAACATTTTTCTCTAGCTTGATCCTAGAGGCCTGTATCCCAAGAGACAGGTATTAAACACCTGTTGACAGTACCATTATAGGACACTTTCCATACAGTGCCATCTCCCTCTTACTAGGCTGTCTCCTTAACCCAGTCAAGTCAGCTTCAGAATCCTTTTTCAGCCTGGGGGTGATGGCACAAGCTTTAATCCCAGTACTCGGAAGGTAGAGGCAGAAGGATCTCTCTGAGTATGAGGCCAGCCTGGTCTACAGAGTGAGTTCTAGGACAGCCAGGAGTCTCAGAGAAGACTCTTCTCTTGGCCGGAGCTGTGTAAAGAAGGGGGCGAGCACCAGTCAGCAAGAGCTGGTGACTGTCCCCAGGGCCACTTCAGCTTTCAGAGGTTGTTTGGGTGTACACCTGGCCCTGGGGACAGCCGGGGAAGGCTGTGTAATGTTAGGCCAGCCAGGGCCTGTGCAAATTATCAGTGATGCTGAGCCACATAGTTTTCATCTCAGCAGTCCCTTCCTCCCCCCAGCGCTGTGAGCTCTGCCTGAAGCCAGGAGCCACAGTGGGCTGCTGCCTGTCCTCCTGCCTCAGCAACTTCCACTTCATGTGTGCTCGGGCCAGCTACTGCATCTTCCAGGATGACAAGAAGGTTTTCTGCCAGAAACACACAGACCTCCTAGATGGCAAGGTGGGCCAGGATGCTGGAATCAGCTGCCCATTCCCCTATTGTCTTGTGTTTCCCTGTGATCTTATAGGCCAAGCCCCTGAATGCCAAGTCCCTGCCTTTAGAGATTTTCCCTCACACTTCTCTACCCTCTGCCAATTCAGCAACCCCCATTTGCTTCCTGCCTCCCAGGAGATCGTGACCCCTGACGGTTTTGATGTTCTCCGGCGGGTCTATGTGGACTTTGAGGGCATCAACTTCAAACGAAAGTTCTTGACTGGGCTTGAACCAGATGTCATCAATATACTCATTGGTAAGCCATTTGTTCTCTTACATACTGCTGCTGACCTCACCTGACCCTACCCTTTCTGACCTCTCCTTTGTACTACAGGCTCCATCAGAATCAACTCCCTGGGCACCCTGTCTGATCTCTCAGACTGTGAGGGTCGGCTCTTCCCCATTGGCTATCAGTGAGCACTCTAGGGCTGATGGGGGGAGGAGGACTCCAGGGCTGGATGTTGTTTCTAGGTTTCCCTAATTGTTGTCCCCTATGTGTGTGCTCCAGGTGCTCCCGCCTGTACTGGAGCACAGTGGATGCTCGGAGGCGCTGCTGGTATCGGTGCCGAATTCTAGAGTATCGCCCCTGGGGGCCAAGGGAGGAGCCGGTTCACCTGGAGGCAGCAGAGGAGAACCAGACCATTGTGCATAGCCCCACCCCTTCCTCAGGTAGCCTCACCCCATTTCCTAGATGGGACCTCTCAAAGAGGTTACCGCCACCCCCATACCCTCCTTGCCTTAAGAAACTTAAAGATGAGCCAGGCGGTTGTGGTGCATGCCTTTAATCTCAGCACTCGGGAGGCAGAGGCAGGCGGATCTCTGTGAGTTCAAGGCCAGCGTGGTCTACAGAGCAAGGACTGACTCCATAGCTACTGGAAAACACTGTCTCGAGAAAAGAAAAAGAAATTTAAGGATGTATTTATCTTCCCTTTCCTGGAATGACAGAAGCAATAGTAGCTGGCTTTGAAGCATACTACAGAGGCTGTGCCCAGCGTTTCACAGGAAGTGAGGGAAGGGCACCAGGCTACCAGCCGTAGGGAACAGGAGTGGTCACAGCTGGTTTCCTAAGAGTTGTGTGTTCTTTCTAAGGGCACAGACTCCACTGTACTATGTACAAGGGGAAAGGTTTATCACTACAGTAAGTGGTAAAGTCGGTTTGGGGCCTAGATGTGCTTATTTCCTGGCTGTGTGTACATGAGCCTACAGAGGCCAGAGGGGTGAGATCCCCTAGAGCTGGAGTGATTGTGAGCCACTTGGCATAATCTCTGGGAAAGGAACTCTGGTCTCATGGAAGAGGAGCAAGTGCTCTTAACTACTGACTTGAAGGGGCATGTATAGGGAAGTTTTGGTACAGAGTCTCCACCTCCCCTGAAACAGTTTCCTTGCCATTTCAGAGCCCCCCAATCATGATGACCTGCCAGATGCAGATTCCCTGATTCCTGGAGATCCTGTACACCACTCACCCGTTCAGAATCTGGATCCCCCACTTCGGACAGATTCAAGCAGTGGCCCTCCTCCCACCCCCCGCTCCTTCTCAGGGGCTCGAATCAAAGTGCCCAACTACTCACCATCTCGGAGGCCCTTGGGTGGTGTCTCGTTTGGTCCTCTGCCCTCCCCAGGTAAGCACATGGTGCCAAGGATGGCTAGAGTAGCTGGGCGTTGGTGGTGCACACCTTTAATCCTTGCAGTCAGGAGGCAGAGGCTGGCGGATCTCTGAGTTTGAGGCCATTCTGGTCTAGAGAACCCTGGTCTTGGACAACCAGGGCTACACAGAGAAACCTTGTCTTAGAAAAAAAAGAATGAGTGAAGCTATGAAGTGTGGAACAGCTTGCTGATACCTACCTTTTCCTCCACAGGAAGTCCATCCTCCCTGACCCACCACATCCCTACAGTGGGAGACTCAGACTTTCCAGCTCCCCCCAGGCGATCTCGCCGTCCTAGCCCCCTGGCCACAAGGCCACCACCATCCCGGCGGACCTCCTCTCCTCTCAGAACTTCCCCTCAGCTCAGGGTGCCCCTGTCTACCTCAGTCACAGCCCTTACACCTACCTCAGGGGAGCTGGCTCCCCCTGACCTGGCCTCATCTCCTCTGCCACCCCCTGAAGACCTGGGCCCAGACTTTGAAGACATGGAGGTGGTGTCAGAACTAAGTGCTGCTGACCTGGACTTCGCAGCCAGCCTACTGGGGACTGAGCCCTTCCAGGAAGAGATTGTGGCTGCTGGGGCCGTGGGGAGCAGCCAGGCAGGCCCAGGGGACAGCTCAGAGGAGGAGGCCAGCCCCACCACTCACTATGTTCACTTCCCTGTGACGGTGGTGTCTAGTCCTGCCCTGGCTCCCAGTTCCCTCACTGGAGCGCCCCGAATTGAGCAGCTGGATGGAGTGGATGATGGCACAGACAGTGAGGCGGAGGCTGTCCAGCAACCTCGGGGACAGGGGACTCCTCCTTCAGGACCAGGAGTTGGCCGGGGTGGAGTCATCGGAGCAGCTGGGGACAGAGCCCGACCTCCTGAAGACTTGCCTTCAGAAATTGTGGATTTTGTGTTAAAGAACCTAGGGGGTCCTGGGGAGGGGGCTGCTGGTCCCAGAGAGGAATCTCTCCCCTCAGCACCTCCCTTGGCTAATGGCAGCCAGCCCCCACAAGGCTTGCCTGCTAGCCCAGCTGACCCTACCCGGACATTTGCCTGGCTCCCTGGGGCTCCAGGGGTCCGAGTGTTGAGTCTGGGTCCTGCTCCAGAACCCCCTAAACCTGCTACATCCAAGATCATCCTTGTCAACAAGCTAGGACAAGTATTTGTGAAGATGGCTGGGGAGGGTGATCCTGTTACACCCCCAGTAAAGCAGCCGCCTCTTCCCCCTATTATTCCTCCAACGGCCCCCACCTCCTGGACTCTGCCCCCAGGACCCCTGCTCAGTGTATTACCTGTAGTAGGGGTAGGAGTGGTCCGGCCTGCACCACCCCCACCCCCACTAACACTGGTGTTCAGCAGTGGGCCCCCCAGCCCGCCACGCCAGGCCATCCGGGTCAAGAGGGTATCCACCTTCTCTGGCCGATCCCCTCCAGTACCTCCCCCAAACAAAGCTCCCCGGCTGGATGAAGATGGAGAATCCTTGGAGGATACCCACCAAGTACCAGGGATCAGTGGCAGTGGGTAAGTATGGGTCTCAGGCTGGTGTTGCAGGCAGTGGAGGTGGACAGGAGAAAGCAGTTGGGCCTTCTGTGCTTCCTTCCAGGTCCAGCCGCGTGCGGATGAAGACGCCCACAGTACGTGGGGTTCTGGACTTAAACAATCCTGGGGAGCCTCCTGAAGAGGAAAGTCCTGGGTGAGTGACCAGGTCCCTTCTCTGGAGAATCGGTCCCCCTCCTCCCCAATAATTTTTGCCTCCTGACAGGTCTTTCTTCACAGGTCCCTTCAGGACCGGTGCCCTTTGCTGCCACTTCCTGAAGGTCCTGCCCGGGCCCCTGATGGTCCCTCAGACCTACTCTTTGAGTCCCAGTGGCATCACTATTCAGGTAGAGACCACCTTCCCCCCTCGTTGCCTCCTTGTGCTTGACCCAGTGGTGACTGACGGAACCTGAATTGGTTACTTTCAAAAACACAGTGCACGCCAGGCGGTGATGGCACACACCTTTAATCCCAGCACTCAGGAGGCAGAGGCAGGCATATGTCTGTGAGTTTGAGGCCAGCCTGATCTACAAACAAGAGCTAGTTCCAGGACAGCTAGGACTGTTACACAGGGAAACCCTGCCTCAAAAAATTAAAAAAAACAACAAAAAAACAATAAAACCAACTTAGTGCACACCAGGGGCTGAGGTCTTGGGCTCTTTCGCTCAACAGCAGAAACAGACAAAACCCACACACACTCTGTGAGTGTAAAGCCCAAAGCTAGGTGCTAGGGTTACACAGACACTCACAGGGAGCTCACAGAAACAGAAATGTTGTTAGCAACCAGGTTTAGTGGCTGGGCAGTAGTGGCGCACGCCTTTAATCCCAACACTCAGATGGCAGAAGCAGACAGAGCTTGGAGTTCAAGGCCAGCCTGTTCTACATAGCAAGTTCTAGGACAGCCAGGGCTACACAAAGAAACCCTGTCTCAAACAACAGCAAAAGACAAGAAAAGAAATGAGGTTTAGTGATGCCTTGCTTGTAATGCCAGCAGTGCTGGGCTGAGCCAGATTTGATTCTGGTCCAGCAGTAGACTGGGCCACATAGTGGGACACCCTCTCACAACAAAAAGAAGCAAAACACCAAGGAAAACAACTTTGTGTACAGACTCAAATGGCAGGGCTTTGTGCAGCTTTGGGGATGATATAGGGGTACATCTAATGTTGTTATCAAAGTTAGTGCTCAGTAAAGCGAAAAAGTCGGGATCATCCAGAACCCAAGTGAGTAGCAGGAACAGTAAGTAGGAAGATCAGAAGAGTCTGGTGTTCCAGGAGCCAGGGATGGAGTTGTTAGTTCATCTACCACAGTGAGCCACCAGACCACGCCTGTGAATCCTGGATTGGCAGAGTACATGAGCAGGTGGCATGGAGTGGGTCTGATGTTGAAGATAGTGGTTGGTGAGAAGCCAGAGCAGCACCCAGGCAGCTGGCCAAGAAGTTGAGCTAAGCATCAGGAGGAGGTGTAGGGCAGCAGGTCAAATAGCTTGGGGCTATGAGGACTGCAGCTTCAAAGCTGAGGGGAGGGGAAGGGTAGTGGTTGAGGGAAAGACTGAGAGAATGATGATGAGCTTTGAGTGGGTGACTGCTGGCCTAAGAGAACTATCTAGCAGGTCTACCTGCAGTTTGGATCACAGGTGAGTGCTCGAGTGGTTTTTGTTAAGACTTGGTGAGACTGGAAGTGAGGTTTTCTGATGGTCTCTGGGGTCACTCATTAGAACAGCCAAGTAAGCTGGTGGGCAAGCTGGGTTTGTAGTGACCCAGTCCTATCCAAGTGTTGGGGTTCTCATTCTCAGTACATAGAGCTAGCCTAGGATCACCAAATTAGAGCCATGTGGACTAAGGCTGCTTAACCTGAGAGGTTTCAGTCTGGCGTAAGGGTGTGATGGTGATGATGAAGGGCACATTGCTGTTCTTGGAAGGGGACCCAGAAGTGTCCATTCTGCAGCTAAAGGACCCTGCATGTTAGATAAGCAGTGTGAGAAAGAATAACGGGGAAGGGCTCTGTGGCTGTCCTTTGATGTATTCAGGGAACAGCGGATGGAGTGGGAAGGGTTGGTAATGGAAGGCCTTGAAGGCCTGGAGACATCTGACTTCTGTAGCAGCAGTCAGGATTGTCCGACTAGGCTTGGACAAGGTGCAAGACTGTTTGATTGACTGGGCATGTGGGTCTTGCTCCTATGTCATGTTCCACTCCTGCTTTTGTGCCCCACCCCTGCCCTGGATAGAGTGTTGTACACTGCAGTTGCTGGCAGCAACGTTTGCTCTCTAACTTCCCTCCTTGAAATACTTCCTTCTCTAGCTTCCGGGACCCCACATTTTCCTCTCACCTCTGGTCATGCCTCATTTCAACCTTCAATTTCTATGTTCCAGGGTCTGGGCCTTGGTTTGTATGGCTCCCCCAACCTGTTTTCTGGGGAGACTTCAAAGCTCTTAATCCTATCCATGTTCTGATAGCTACCACATTACTTTCTACAGCCTAGGCCTAGTCCCTGGACTCATGTGCTTGTGTTCTGTTTTCTGCTGATTTGCCATCTTCACTATCAAGTAGCAGGGGGATATTTTCTGAGAGAGCTCTAAGTTAACATGTCCCAGTCTTTTTCACCCCAAAGCGTTCCTTATCCTCACCATGACAGTTGATGGCACTCTTAGCTTTACTGTTCAAGCCCTAGACCTCAGGGTTGCCCTTAACCATTCCGATGTCACAGTTAACGCTTGCTACATCTAGAGTCCTGTTTGCTTTATCTTTATCATTTGTGACTGATCCCAGCTACTCTGAGTTTGAGGCAAGAAGGTCCAGGAGTTCAAGGCCAACCTGGACAATGTACTAAGACTCTTCTGTCTCAACAATACTAACTAAATAAGTTCAGACAATCCCTAAGAAGTTCCTTAAATAATTTATAACAATGGTTCTCAGCTGCAACCCATTAATACAATTCCTCATGTTGTGGTAACCCCCAACCATAAAATTACTTTATTGATACTTCAAAACTGTATTTTGCTACTGCTATGAATCATAATGTAAATATCTGATATGTGACTCCAAAAGAGTCATGACCCACAGGTTATAATAGAGTGTACTTGAATGTATGTGTCCAAGCCTATACATTTTAATATCTAAATATTTAGTATATATTGAGCTGGGTATATAGATTGGTGATAAAATGTTTACCTCACACACTCAAGACTCTAGGTTCAATTCCTAGTGTTCCCCCCCATTATTTATTTCATATAAGTAATTCTCCAGTATCTATGAAATGTTTCAGAAGCAGAATAATCATAGGCATATGGGTGTGAATGTTGGGCTGGCTTTCAGTGAGCCTGCAGAGCCCAGGCCTTTATGTTTCAGTGAAGCAGCTCTGTGATGGAAAAGTTTTTCCAGGCCCCTTAGAACGTCCAAATCAATGCCACAGGACTCTCTAGGTAGTTGAACCAGGATGAGGGTCATCTGTCTCCTGAATCTGTCTGTTTGTGCCCAGAGGTGCAAGAGATTAGTGTCAATTGGGAATCGGGGCACTGGATCTTTCCTTCCTTCCTTCCTTCCTTTTTTATTATTGAGACAAGGCTTCTTTCTATGTAGTCCTGGCTGTCCTGGAACTCACTCTGTAGACCAGGCTGGCCTCAGACTCAGAGATCCACCTGCCTCTGCCCATAAGTTCTGTGATCAAATATGTCTGCTGCTAGCCTGGCAGAGTGCTAGCTTTTGAGTCCAGGAAGGTGATCCTCTCCTATTCTTACCTTTCCCATGGAAGCAGGTGAGGCCTCAAGCTCTGAGGAAGAGCCTCCATCCCCAGAGGACAAAGAAAACCAGGTTCCAAAACGAGCTGGTCCACACCTGCGCTTTGAGATCAGCAGTGATGACGGCTTCAGTGTGGAGGCAGAGAGCTTGGAGGGTGAGTTTGGAGGTAGCAGTAGCAGAGGAGGAAAGTGTTCAGACCCCATTCTGATTACTCTGGCCCCTCATTCCAGGAGCATGGAGAACTTTGATTGAGAAAGTGCAAGAGGCTCGAGGGCATGCACGACTCAGGCATCTCTCCTTCAGTGGTAAGAGGTATCCCCAGGAATGCTGGGAGCAAGGGCAAGGTGGGCCCTCCGTGTGATTGTTGTGTCCTCCTCCCTGTTCTCAGGAATGAGTGGAGCACGGCTTCTGGGTATCCACCATGATGCTGTCATCTTCCTGGCAGAGCAGCTGCCTGGGGCCCAGCGCTGCCAGCATTATAAGTTCCGCTACCACCAGCAGGGAGAGGGTCAGGAGGAGCCCCCACTGAATCCTCATGGGGCTGCCCGAGCTGAGGTCTATCTCCGGTGAGTGGTTGGGAATTAAGTCTAGAAAGAGGAAACTGAGGCACTAGGCCACTGAAGAGTAATCTGTAGACTTTATGCCAGAAGAATGGACGTGCGCCCCCCCCCCCCATGCTGTCTTCAGCCCTATAGTCCTTGGCAATACTGGCCCAGATCAAAAATGGCTAGGCAGCATCTCTTTGAAGGCAGGACTGTGACCATCCTACCTTACTCCCACTTTCAGGAAGTGTACCTTTGACATGTTCAACTTCCTGGCTTCCCAACATCGTGTGCTCCCTGAGGGGGCCACCTGCGATGAAGAAGAGGATGAGGTGCAGCTTCGGTCCACCAGGTATGCAGAGCAAGGGAGTACTGCACCTGGTCTGAAAGGGTCCTAAAAAGGGTGCTGTTCCTGGATATCAACTTATATGGTATTGCTCTACCCTACCAGACGTGCCACCAGCCTGGAGCTTCCCATGGCCATGCGCTTTCGCCATCTCAAAAAGACATCCAAAGAGGCTGTGGGTGTCTACAGGTTAGTGGGGTTGGGGGGGTGCCCCTTGGGTGGATGGATGGATGCCATTATGGGGAGCTGCCTGGTGTCTGTCCCCCTGCCCCCTGATTTCCCATGGCACATCCTACCCTATAGATCAGCTATCCACGGACGAGGCCTGTTCTGTAAACGCAACATCGATGCTGGTGAGATGGTCATTGAGTACTCTGGCATTGTCATTCGCTCTGTGCTGACTGACAAGCGAGAGAAGTTCTATGATGGAAAGGTAAGTGCCGTAAGGGTATGAGGTAAGTGGGTTTTGCCTGCCTGCAGGTACAGAAAGCGAATTCCTTTGTTCCATCACTGTAGGGTATTGGGTGCTACATGTTCCGCATGGATGACTTTGATGTGGTGGATGCCACCATGCACGGCAATGCTGCCCGCTTCATCAACCACTCATGTGAGCCCAACTGCTTCTCTCGTGTCATCCATGTGGAAGGTCAGAAACACATTGTCATCTTTGCCCTGCGCCGCATCCTGCGAGGTGAGGAGCTCACCTATGACTACAAGTTTCCCATCGAGGATGCCAGCAACAAGCTGCCCTGCAACTGTGGCGCCAAGCGCTGCCGTCGCTTCCTTAACTGAGGCCGTCGCTGCCCCAGATTCCTCATGTGCCCGCTGCCATCTCACCCTGGCCTGTGGCTCCCTAGTCTCTCAGTGTCTCACTCCTACCCTCTTGTTCATGGTGGATGTGGGCATGTAGGGGGCAGGAGCCCTGCCTCCAGTCCACCCAGCCATCGTCTCTTTTCCTGCCCTGGGAACCCAGGATGTAGATATTGTACAAAGGTTTCTAAATCCCTTCTTTTCTATGCACTTTTTTATTTAAGAGGGTGGGGTCCCAGGTGGGAATCCCCCCCCTCAATAAAGTCTGTCAATGTTTGGAGAGGTGGTCTTTCCCTGATTTTATTATTGTGGTTGTTGTGTGTGCACATGTGCTGTCTCATGCCCACAGGCGTCAGAGGACTGTTCAGAGATCTAATTTAGGTCCGCAGGCTTGTGTGGTAAGCCATTTTATCCACTGAGCCGTCTTGCCAGTCCTGGTCTTTTCATTTGTGTGGTGCTGGCGGCAGATGGAAGCTCTTAACACAACCCTTGTAACCGAGAAAGCCACAGTGGCCAATGATTAGGGTGGCAGGGCTAGTACAACCTTGTTGATACCGTACTTGCACATCATATAAGAGATCCACAGCACCATGGAAACTGACAAGGTGATGTGCACTTGGTAAGTAAAGGCCGGCAGATAGAGGTCCTAGATTCTTGGAATTCAAAGTCATCTTTAGTATCATACAGGGTTCCAGGCCAGCCTGGACTATGTGGGATGCAGCCTCAAAATCAGGGTCTGCGGAGACGTCAGAGCTAGTGTGCTAGTTTCTGCCTTCATGCACAAGTTGAGTGCAGACAGATGACTCCAGGAATGGCCAGGTAATAGGTCCTGTTCATACTGGAATGGACCCTTTATAGGAAAGAAGGATGTCTGTTGGCTTGGGGCCCCACCAGGATTATATTCCAAGAAGACTCCTTTAATGAGCAGCAGACATTAGCTTCAAGGGAAACTTTATTGAGAGAGCAGTAAGCTCCAGTAAACCCTCACTCAGCCAAGCTTGGATAGCACCTGCAGTGCGTCTGCCCTCCCTAGCTGGGCCAGGTGTATGCCAAGCTGTCCCAGAGTAGCAGATGGCTCTCTTGCCACCACCATCTCAATCAGGGCTCTCAGGGGTGAGCGATTGGGCCGCAGTGAGTAGGCAAAGGTAGACCAGGTGGCGGGCAGCCCATATCTTGCAGCCAGGTGTCGTGTGGTACCATAAGCCATGCTCCCGCTAGGCCCAGGCTCAGGGTCCAGCAGCATAATCAGTTCCTCCAGAACTTCCAGCTCGTCCAGGAGGCGAGACAGGGGCTGTGAGGTCAGGCCCTGAAGCTCTGGGAAACCAGGGGGGTAGTGAACGGGAGGAAGGACAAGCTTCAAGGTCACCTTCCCTCCTGGACAGGGCTGTCCCCTACTAACCCCAGCTTGAGAGCTGCAGCGGTGGTGTCTTGCCGGTGTTCCTACTTCCCAATACCTCCAGGGTGCCTGGAGAGCACCAGTGTGCGGAGGTGCTGGGGCCTCCAGAAGAAAAGCTGAGACAGGGATGGGAGCAGGCTTTTCTCTTGAACAAAGAGAGCAAGACCACTACCAAGAACAGGAGCACCAGGAAGAGGGTCAGCACTGAGGGTGGAGCAAAGTCGGGCTTGGAGACCTTATTCTTGGTTGTCTGTCCCTGGTCCAGGGAGCTATAGAGCCCTGCTTCTTCAGCTGTCAGAGGACAGACTTCCTTGGGAGGGATGGGCTTCTGAGGGTAGAGGTTTGAGAGTGAGATAAATAGGGCCCATCCAGCCAAGCCTCCCACCCACCCTTTAGGTCCTTAAATGGATCTACCTCTCCTGCCCCCACCTCATCCACCCACTGAAGGCGTTGCACTTGGGGATTCTGTGTGCTCCCCCACCCTCTTCAGTGAGGCTCCCCCACTGACCCAAGCTTTGCTCTTGGAACCCACAGCAGCCCACAGCTACCTCAGGCAATCCCTGTCCCAGAGCCCAGGCATCAAGCACCTTTTTACACTGCTTCTGGGTTCTACTGTGGCTCTCCATACGTGCGGGGGTTGTGGCTCCGCTGCTACAGGGGCTACACAGCTCTGTGCCATTGGGGTTGCAATACCCAGGAGAACACTTCCTGAAAGGATGTGCTACCGTGTCGCCGAAGTCATTGAGTCCGCAGTTTTCGGTAAACTCGTAGTCTAGTAGGGCATATGGGCTCCAGAGGCGCGTTTGCGCACAGGCCTTCCCTCCAACGCTAGTTGGCCCTTCCCCTTCAAATCCACAGGAAACCCCACCCCTTTCTCCACCCACTCTACCAAGTCCTGCCCACATTGTAAAATCTACCTAAGCCCTTTCTCCCTCCCCACTCACAGGTAAAATTCGCCTCGTGTCCCCCTCCTATCCTATCCTTTCTGCACAGGCTCAGGCCATCCTCCCAGTTTTACTTGCCACTTCCTAGCGCCCATACTCCTCAAACAAGCCCCACTGCCAGGCCAGCAAGAACCTTGCCACTTCCTAGCGCCCCTTATCTCGGTACTACCTAGTGCTCACCAGGACAGGCTGGAGGCCCAAAGCGCTGCAGGCAGCTCCGGCAGCACTTGTTGTCAGGGTTCCAGTACTCAAGGCGGCCGCAGAACCAAGAGACTTCCCGCGAGGCAGCTCGAATCAGCAGCAGCGCTGCCACTGCGGCTGTCCAGAAAAGACATCTGGGCCCCATCTCAGCAGAGCCTGTAACCTGTGGGTTGTGACCACAGGGCTTTCTTCCATCCACACGCTTCTGCAGCACTTTCCAGGAAGTCCAGGGCAGGAGGAAGTGGTGGGTGTAGGGGCGCAGAGTTCTAGGTGGGGCCTCTTTGAGGGCTGCTGTGCCCCATACCCAGCTCCAGGCCCACAGGCCTAAAAAGAACTCGATGTGGATGTCAGATCATCCGTCCTCACACACCTGCCTTCTCATTTCCTTCTCTAAGATGGGGTAACAGAACCTGTCTCACTAGGTGAAGGCCATGTGTGGGGGGTGGTGAATCTACTAAAAACATCCCAGTAGTCAGGTGTGGGGTGCACACCTTTAATCCCAGCACTTGGAAGGTAAAGGCAGGAGGAGCTCTGAGTTTGAGACCTGCATGGTCTACAGGGAGAGTTTTAGGCCAGCTATAGTTACACGGTGAGACCTTGCTTAAAAACCAATTAAAGCCAGGCAGTGGGGGTGCATGTCTTTAATCCCAGCACTCAGGAGGTAGAGGCAGGTGGATCTCGTTGAGTTTGAGGCCAGCCTGGTCTACAGAGCTACTTCCAGGACAGCTAGGACTGTTACACAGAGAAACCCTGTCTTCAAAAACAAAAACCCCAAAACCAATGAAAACAAACCACAAACCAAACACCACAGTACTAGAAGATGGTCAAAGCTTTCCAAGCTTGGAAAGGGTAGGGACTAGTGCTTTCATCTCAGGGTGGCGTGGTGGGCTTCAGTGTTCAGGTCTAACCTCCTGTGGACTCGCCGGTCCTGAGCTACCTCGCCCCCTCCTTTTCTAATCCCCATCTGTTAGGAATCCTCCAACCTGCCACAATCAGGGACCTCTCCCTAAAAGGCACCTAGAAAGGGCAATCTAAGGTTTTGGGTACAAAAGCAGTCCCAACTTACCAGTGCAGACCCAGACCCCAAGCCTCCTTTCACAGCTGGTTCCACGCTGCTCTACTGAGCCCGTGGTTGGTGTACACATTCTCTTAGATGTGGGGGTGGAAAGAAACCACACACTCAAATTCTAAAGCTTTATTAGAGGAGGGATGGGAGGAGCAAGTTCCTCTGCTGAGCAGATTACATCGTGAAGTTCTGAAGCCTGGGATGGAGCCAGAGTGAAGAGGGCTTTGAGAAGGGACCCTGCACAGGAATGTCTCTGCTCTTGGATGAGGAACAGGAGCACCAGTCTCAGAAGCGACCATGCCGGTGGTCTGGGGAACGGCGTCGGTTCCTTTCTCGGGGACGGTGGCCTGTATGGGATCTTGGGGGTGACCTGGGAAGTGGGAAGAGGTGTGGACAGAGATGGGTAGGAAAGCTAGGAATGGTGTGAAGATTTTCCCAGGCCTGTCTCTCAGGCAGAGGATGGTTGTTAATGCCATTTCAGGATTGGTACTCAGGGGTGGGTATTCAGGCTGGTCTGGGGTTTGGACTTCACACTGTTTTGGGCACTGAGACTAAGGTAGTTGCTGTTGAATAATCCTTTACACTGTGTCATTGTGATTGGTTTACTAAACAAGCTGACTGGCCAATAGCTGAACAGGATCAAGTTAGGCAGGAAAGCGAAACTGAGAATGAGGGGCTAAGGAAGGGCAGAGTCAGAGGGGTCATCAGTCAGATGAAGCAGCACATAGATTAATAGAAATGGGTTAAGTTGTAAGAGCTAGTAACAAACATGAGCTACTGGCTGAGCATTTGTAATTAATATAATATTATATAATATTATATGTGTTTGAGAGCGGCTGCAGGACAGGAAAACTCTGCCTATTGGTACTGCTCTCCAGGCAGGGTTCAAATATATATATATATAAAAGCACAAGAGCCTTGGAATGGTATACCCACGAAATCAGAAATCAGATTCATCTCAAGGTATAGGAGAACTTGGCAAGCTGGACCTGAGGTACCTATGCCTGGGTCCTCGCCCATAGAGCTGCCGGCGCAGGTTGCGGGATATGGGTCGTAGGTGCATGAAGTTGCAGAAGCCACCTCGAGTACATTCCCTAAGAACAGACAGAAGAGGCCATCATCACTGACAACCCCCAACCAAACCCTGAAGCGTCTGGGACTCTGATGCCCAGCCCACTCCTTTACTCTGCCATACCCCATTTCGTACTGCCGACAGCACGACTCTCGGAAGTCAGTGACAGGAGACAGCTCCGCATGCACAGCCTGCCCGTTGAACCAGCGGTTATTGAGTTCAGTAACAGCCCGCTCTGCATCCTCCTCCCGGCGGAACTGAGGGGAAAGTGGATGACCATGGGCTGTGGAATTCAAGATCTTCAGGGGACGAGTCAGCTCTGAGTGACAGTCCTCAGGCTGTGAGGTTTCAGTGGTGGCCATCAGGCACTCAAATGTTTCCACTGCTGGGCTCTAAGCAAGGGGCAACAGGCACCTTAACATAGACATTGCCCACGAGGTGGTCCCCAAGGTTGTCACACACATTCATCTCTTCGATCTCTCCGTACTTCTCCTGCAGTTCTGTGAACACCTCCTACAGAAGATGGAGAGAGGCTCAGCTAAGGTCTGGCACACAGGAAACCCAGCTATCCCGGCAAGTCTCACCTCAAAGAAGTTATCATAGTGCTCTTGCACCTCCACGTCGCTCACGTGACCTGGAGGCGGGACAATGGGGGGGAAATGAGGGCGTAGACTGCTGGGGGTTGTCTGCCCGGCCCCTGACCTGACTGGTTTCTTACTCACAGTGCGATCCGTCTGCGGTTTGGGCTGTGTTCTGTGGATTTCGGTACAAGTTGAGCAGCACTATGGTCTGAACAAAAAATAGAGAGGCCTGGGCTCAGAAATCAGGGCTGCATGCAGGGTGGGTGTAAGGCTGGGGACTGAGATGGGAACCACTGGAGTTTGTCAGAGATGCTTGCACCTAAGAAACGACCTGGACATCAAAGGGGCGTGGCCTGTGCACAAGGGAGGTGTGGCCCAGTCCCCGAGAGAAGGGTCTACTCAGAGGGCCAGGTCAGAAAGCAAGAGAGATTGGCCTTAGGAATCCGGAAGAGGCGGGACCTCGGGATGATGGGCAGCAGCTGAAGCGCGGAGTGGCACGAATCTGGGTCTCACCTGGCTGAAAGTCGGTTTGTTGTGAAGTCGGGAGCACCGGTCCCCGTGCCGGCAGGCCCCAATCTTAAAGTAAAAAGAGCAGTTAACCCTGGAAGAGGTGCAAAGACAGAGGTAAACCGAGGGCCGGGAAAGCTGGGCATCCCACGAACACTGCCCTGTCCACCCAGCCCATAAGGACCCAAGTGCCCCGGCTCCCTGAGAGGCCACTCCCTTCACCATTCTCACTTGTCCTTCTCAGTCCCGAATATCGAAGCTAAATATTCAGCCATTTTTACCCGAACACTCCAACGCGCCTGCACCTTCCGTCACTTCCGTTGCTCAGGAGCGTTGGGAAGTGTAGTTTGTACCTGCCTGTGCCGCGACTGCGCACGCGTGTTGGAGGCCCGCTTGTCCTCCCAGACAGTCCTGCGCAAGGTTCCTAGCAGCGCAGGCGTACAACGTAGCCTCCGGGGGAAATTAAAAAAAAAAAAAAAAGACTACAAACTCTACAGAAACCTGCGGCCGTAGTTAAAAACAACGACGGAATCCCGGCAGAAGGGATAAACTCCACTGGTGAGTTGTGGGTTGTCTCGCGCACCCTAACTAGATAAAGAACTTATTCCCACCAGCCTGTTCGAGGGCGCAGAGGTACCCTCCTCGTAGCAAACCCCCCTTTATCTAATTTGTCGTAATAGGGGCGTGGTAGTTCGTGATCTCGCGCTTGTCATTTGGGTCTTGGTCTGCAGACCCTTAGGACCACCGGGCTCCAGCGCAGCTATGAACTTGGAGCGGGTGTCCAATGAGGAGAAGTTGAATCTGTGCCGGAAGTACTATCTTGGTAAGGCCGATCCCCCTAGGTTTCGGGTAATACAGGGGACTGGACTAGAGTGCCCCAAGGCTAGAGGACATAGGGAACTGGATTGTGTATCTTAGGGGTAACGCAACTGGGAATGTAGACTCTGGTCCGCGAGAAGAGAGACCTCAGGAAGGAGCAAGCTGGGGGCCTCAGTTTCTGAGTCCCAAGAGAGAAAGGATGAACGCCTGGGTCCAGATAAGGAATCCCTGGATCCATAAACCCCAGACAGCGGAGATCTCCGGTTGAACGTGGGAGAGGACCTTCTAAATGGGCCTTTTAAGGTGGGGATTAGGGAAGGTCCTCATTGCCGTTTGGCCAAGTGTGGCTATTTTTTTCCTAGGTGGTTTTGCATTCCTGCCTTTTCTTTGGTTGGTCAACATTTTCTGGTTCTTCAGAGAGGCCTTCCTCGCCCCAGCCTACACAGAGCAGAGCCAAATCAAAGGCTGTGAGTTCTAGGGCACCAGCAAAAAAGAAAAAAACTGGGTAGCGGGTGGTTGGAAGGGGTGATGGAGGCTCCAGACCGCTGGGAGATCTGTGGCAGAGATAAAAAGGTGTGCCTGGGGGAGGCCAACTCTTCCTACCCTTGTTCTTCATTATAGATGTTTGGCGCTCAGCTGTGGGCTTCCTCTTCTGGGTAATTGTTCTCACCACCTGGATCACCATCTTCCAGATATACCGGCCCCGCTGGGGTGCTCTTGGGGACTACCTTTCCTTCACCATTCCCCTGGGCACCCCCTGACAACCTCACAAGCTGGCGATCTGTTCTTTCTCTCAGGATGGGCTTCTCTGCTCTAAGCTTCTCCTCAAACCCTGAAGACTGTCCGTCCCCCATTTCCCATATGTCCCAATAAATGACCCTCGCTTTAAATATTGACTTCTTGGGATCTTTTGGAAGTAGAAGCATAAAATGGTTGCTAACATTCAAAAACACTTACTGAATGTGTTATGTGTTAGGCTTCACACATTGTGTGCAAATTTTGATTTTATTGACCACCACTCAGACCCTTTTGAAATAGGAACTCTGCTGCTGAGGACCCTGTCTCACAGATGAAGAAGAAAAGAGTGGCATCCCCACTCTGGGGGCTGCTGTCCTGTACTGGTAGAGTTGTGCATTAAAAAATAACAACTTTCTTAGCCAGATGGTGGTGGTGCACGTCTTTAATCTCAGCTCTGGGAGGCAGAGGCAAACAGATCTCTGTGAGTTTGCAGCCAGCCTGGTCTACAAAGTGGGGACACACAAACAAAACACCCCGACTTGCTTAACTGGGGATGTAGTTTACTGGTAATACACTTGTTCAGCATGAGAAAGATGCTAGGTTCAATTCCCAGCAGGCAAACCAAACAAGATACTTACTTTCTTATTCTGTGTTTTAGTGTTGTCGGCCAAGGAAGAGCTCGTGAGCCTAGACTCTGGAGCGAGAGAACTCAGAGCGTTCTTAGGAAAACTTCATTGACTTTCCTATTTTTATCCTTTTTTTATATTTATTTATTATGTAGACAATATTCTGTCTGTGTGTATGCCTGCAGGCCAGAAGAGGGCACTAGACCCCATTACAGATGGTTGTGAGCCACCATGTGGTTGCTGGGAATTGAACTCAGGACCTTTGGAAGAGCAGGCAATGCTCTTAACCACTGAGCCATCTCTCCAGCCCCCCTATTTTTATTCTTTATTTTTAAGTGTGTGTGTGTATACACGCGTGCTTTAATTAGTGCCCATAGAAGCCAGAAGAAGGCATCTGTGTGTGTATGTGTGTATGTATGTTTACACGTGTGCTTTAATGCATTACCCATGGAAGCCAGAAGAGGGCGTCTTATCCTCTGGAACTGCAGTTGCAGATGCTTATGAGTCTCCATGTGGGTACTGGGAACCAAACTTGGGTCCCCTTGACCAGTGAGCCATGTCTCTGGCCCCTTGATCTTCCTATTGAAAATTTTATGATTTTGGTGGCTCACACCTGTAATCCCAGCACTTGGAAGCAGAGGCATGTGGATTTCTGTGAATTCCAGGCCAGCTAGAGATATATACTGATATCCTGTCCCAATACAATTTCAGGCTGGAGAGATGGCTCAGTAGTTAAGAGCACTGGCTGCGCTTCCAGAGGACCTAGGCTCAAATCCCAGCACCCACATGATGACTCACAATTCTGTCAGTTCAGTTCCAGGGGATCTGACACCTTCACACTAACTAAATAAGATACATAAATTTTAAAAAAAAAGTTTCAGCAGAGGGTCTGGTGAGATGACTCAGTGCTTGAGGGCACTTGCTGCCAATCCTGGCCTGAGTTTGATGATCCTCTGACCTCTACAGGTGTACCATGGTACATGTGTGCGCCTTCACACCCCAACCCCCAATAAATAAGTAAACAGATTTAAAAAAAACACCAAAATGCTCAAAACCAGCTTGGGTTGCATATATAGTTTCAGACTAGACTGAGCCAGAGTGAGGCAATAAATAAATAGATAGACCAATAAATGAATAAATAATGATATAAAATCTCAGTCCTACTTTGATGGTCCATAGGACTATTTTAGAGCATATTTTTATTCCTATTACATTTCATTTAGAATTTTTGGCTTGTTTATTGACTATCTTCTATTCTCTACAAGATAAACCACCTTAGGGCAAGGCAGCATTGTCTGTTTTGTTCCTTGCAGTGTCCTCACTATCCGCGTGAATACCCAGCGCTCTAAATACTTAAATGACAGATTTTGCTCAGCCGGTAATTGATACCTAGCCAGCTTTCCCTAAGGAGCCAGTCTAACTCCAGATCGGTCTTCCTTTTTAGGGATCTCGGTGCCAAATAGCTACAGTAGTTAGTTCAAAGCTATAAATGCGTATAATGACAATACTAAAATATAACACTACTAATCTCGAGAAGTCCTGCGCTTTTGTTTCCCACAGTGCTCCGCGCAGCGCACGCAGTGTTACCGCCTTACTGAGCCTCGGAAGTTTGAATTACACGATCTCCCCCGCCCCACCCCCAGTAGTTTCCTGGATTGTCGTTGGTTTGTTTCCGGAAACAGGGCCTCGGGAAGGTGGGACTTACAGGCTGGGGAGCCAATAGTACAGGCTGTCAATTGGCCAGCGACTGAAATTGACGTTTTCATTAACTAATGGGAAATAGCGGCTGCCGAAGGGGCCCGGCTACAGAAGGGAAAGAGGGGAAGTGGAGGCCAAGGCAGTCGCCACTGGACGATTCTCAGGCCCGAGGGCCAGTGGTACCCAGGCTTACCTTTCACCTTTTCCTGCCCGCCTCCTGCCTTGGCTTGTGAATCCTGTCTCCTCTAAGTGTTTCTGATCCAGCATATTAGACTTGGACCCAAACCATGTTCCCGGTGAAGGTAAAAGTGGAGAAATCAGGTGAGGACTGGGGATCCAGGATACCCGAGAGACATGGGTTATCGCGAAAAAGTGAACTCTGTGTCATCTCTCTGCAGCCCATCTGACAGTCGCACGAGCATGGCCACCTTCAAGCCATCCCTGGCTGTGTTCAGAGTAGCTTTGAGATTGTCGTTCTGGCCCTGTGGCGGTAGTAAAAC
Organism: Ondatra zibethicus; assembly: GCA_004026605.1. Classification (NCBI taxonomy): domain Eukaryota; kingdom Metazoa; phylum Chordata; class Mammalia; order Rodentia; family Cricetidae; genus Ondatra; species Ondatra zibethicus. The sequence goes on along the minus strand of PVIU01003440.1, from coordinate 82,198 downwards.
TGCTGGGTCCGGAGCCCCTAACTCTAAGAAGGATCCTTTTCTTGTTCTACTTCAGTTTTCCCATTTCTGGAAGTGGTCACGAGTCAGCAATTGTGGTATGACCCTGAAGTACAGGGAATCAATTCTCAGTTCCAGTAACCTTAGGGCGTAGGAAGTGTGGTTGATGAGAAAACAGAGGCTCAGGCAGAGCCAAACGGAAACCCTAGAGTGGCATGGTAAAGGGCAGTGAGGCGGGAGTACAGAATCCAGAAAGAAAAGGTGGTCAGTAGTAAATAGTGATGTGAAGTGTTAAATGGGAGAAGTGTTACCTAAAACAAGATAAGGCTAAAGGTGTGCACCTATGGTAGATCGTTTGCTTAGCATGCCCTGAACCCCTGGCTTCATCCCCAGCCCTGAAAAATAAGTAAAACCAGGCCCTAGTGATATTTCCTGTAGTTACAGCCAATCAAACAAATCAGTCTCCAAGGTGGGAGGAAATGGCAGTTGGAGTGGCGATGTGGGGGAGTAGCCAGTGGAAGCAAGGGAGCAGCAGGGAGGCTAGGGTGGCTGCCCCTGCGGCAGTGAAGAAATGGAGGCAAAAAGGTGGTGGGGAGGAGGACAGATCAATGGGTCCAGGAAGGGACTTTTGACTTTTCCTCTGAGGGGATTGGGTAGTCTAGTGAGGTTTTTGAAACAAGGGGTGAGTTGGTAAATGTGTACCACAAAATGCCAAAAACAAAACAAAACAAAAAAAAAAACCAAAACAGAACAAAAACCTTTCCTACAGTCCAGTAATAAGAAAACTTGAGTGGAATAGTGGAAGGGCTGTTTGTGTTGGCACACACCTTTAATCCCAGTGCATGGAAGGCAGAACCTGGCAGATCTCTGAATTCAAGGTCAGTTTGTTCTGTTTAGTAAATTCCAGGCCACCCCACGGCTACCTAGTGAGAGACACTAAAGTGGAAGGAGCCTTGCCACAAATACACAGTAGGATAAGGGTAGGCTTGGAAACACCAGGCTGAGTCCAGACCTCATTTTCCTGGGTCAGGATTGTGGAATCCTGAAGGGGTCCATGCTGGGGAAGATCAAAGCCAGGTTGCTTGTCTGTTTTTATTACTTTTTTCTCTGTTTTGCTTATTGTTTGAGTCAGGGTCTCATGTAGCTGAGGCTGGCCTTGAACTTTTAATCCTCCTGCCTCAGCCTCCAGAGCTGGTGCTGGGATAGCAGACATGCGCTACTATGCCTAGCTAGGCCTGACTTCCTTCAGGGGGGTTCTCTTGTCCACATCGTGGAAAGTGGATCAGAAGAAGCGAATGAGGCTAGGAGCTCAGTGGGAGGAGAGGGCCTGGTGGGGAGGGAATACGTGGTTAGACACACAGGAAGCCAAGTGGACTGAGACCAGGAAGGGAAAAAGGGTATCCATGGTGAGTCCAGGAGCCTGTGGATTGGTGGGGATTCAGGAAGAGGGGTTAGGTTTAGAGAGCCAGACCTAGTACGGGACCCAGTAGAAAGACCCTAAGGGCTGTCCATGGAAGGTATGCAGATCATAGACTCCTAAGCTGGTGTTGTGTCGGGAGAGAAGCTAACAGAGTGGAGCAATGACAGCAGCCTCTGCTTGACCCCTCTAAGGCTCAGCTGCCCCGTTCTGTCTTCGTCTTATTTCTCCACTGAGTGGCACTAAAGCTGCCACTTTCAGGGTACCTGGACCAGACCTTAGGGATGCCTCCCACAGAGGATGTGGGGGTGCACATATGTGAACTGATTCCTACTTCATACCTTTTGCCCTCAGAGATGGAGATGGCCAAAGCCCGGAACCAGCTGGATGCCGTTCTTCAGTGTCTCCTGGAAAAGAGTCACATGGACAGGTTGGGGTCTGCTCGAGCCTGGGGGACCACAAGGGTGGGAATTGTGTCTGGACTCTTTGTGTTTGGGATCTAGATAGGAGACTAGAGGCCGACTCGGGGAGAAAAGTGTCCCCTGGGGAGACCCATTATTATCACACTCTGGGCCGCCAGTACCCTAAGCCAATGGTGTTCTTTTGCTCCTAGGGAACGTCTGGATGAAGACGCTGGGAAAACACCCTCAGATACACACAACAAGTAAGAGGTTTTAATGGGGTTTAGACCTGAGAGTTTGGGTTAGGTAACTTTTCCCTCCTCTGAGTCATAACCGGTTTATATGGACAGAGATACCTGTGGCATAAGTGGCTAACACATTGGGGTGTTTGTGGGATACAAGGCCCAAGGGGTACCAGTAAACCCCAGGATGTCCATTTTTGTTTGTTTTCAGTGCTAGGGATTAAACCCCAGGGCTTTTGCCCATGCTATGCAAATGCTCTATTACCGAACTACATCACCCCTGCCTTGGGGTGGGGGTGTTGAGCAGGTGCTTATTAAAGGCTCAGCCTGCTGATATCCTGTCTCTCCCTGCAGGGATTGCTCCATCGCTGCTACTGGCAAAAGGTAAGGTGACTGGGGCCCCAGCCCACTCTTGGGTTCCCAGTCTCCAGCTCCGGGCTGACACTCACCTTCACCACACAGGCCATCCGCCCGCTTCCCCCACCAGCGGAGGAAGAAGAGGAGAGAGATGGACGATGGGCTGGCTGAGGGGGGTCCTCAGAGATCCAGTGAGTAGGCAGGGGCCCGAGAGGGTGGGCATGGAGCCAGGAACTAAATAAGGGTGCTCATTTATGTCCCACCTCACCACCCCAGACACATATGTGATCAAGCTGTTTGACCGGAGTGTGGATTTGGCCCAGTTCAGTGAGAACACACCATTGTACCCCATCTGCCGTGCCTGGATGCGCAACAGTCCCTCAGTGCGAGAGCGGGAGCGGTCGCCCAGCTCACCACTGCCCCCTCTGCCTGAGGATGAGGAGGTGGGATGAGTGTTGGGTCCTGACTCAGAGGCCAGAGAGAGCAGTGGGTGGATAGACCCAAGATCCCCCCCAATTGGTGGCAGATTGGTATAATCTCTGGGCCCCCTAAATGAGTATAGAGTCAGGTAGGACACACAGCTATGTGCTATTAGATGAAGAATATGGACCGAGGTCCTTAGGCCAGATAGATACAGCTTCCTAGGGGACAGGGATTCCAAGAAATAAAGGGCTAAACAGGGATCTTTAGTGCAAACAGATGTGGCTACCAGGTGGGGCCTTGGTGAGCAAATGTGGACCCTATGAGTCGGGTGGAGGGTGATGGGGGTTTGGAAGTAATCTGGCCTAAGAGGGCAGATAGGGATCCCTGGGATGGACATAGGACTTGACTCTGTCAAGATAAGGGTAGACGTGATGCCCCCTGGACAATTCCTTAAGGCAGGCATCTTGACCCCCACCTTGGGCTGACAGGTATAGATGGAATTCCCTGGGCTTGGCAAGGGTAGACAAGGGTTCTCAGGCTGACGAGAAGATCCGGTCCCTAGAACAGGAAGACCATTCTCTAGCTGGTAAAGGTATGTGTCCCTCTGCTGTGACTCCTTCAAGTGCAGGTTTCTGACTCATGTCTGTGTCACTAGGAAAGGTAGGAGGAATGCATGTACTTCCAACCCTCTGCTCTGACTCTTGGGCCTCACAGTGGGGCTTGGTCTCCCTAGGGTTCAGAGGTCATCAACAGCAAAAGTCGCGATGTGTACAAGCTGCCTCCACCCACAGCCCCTGGATCACTTGGCGATACCTGCAGATCCCGAATTCCATCCCCCCTGCAGCCTGAGACCCAGGGTACCCCAGATGATGAAGTAGGTGTATGAGGCTGGCCTGGAGTTCAGGATATGTGTTGGGAGGCTAGGGCATGGCCACCTAGCTGGGCCTCTCTGTCCATGCAGCCCTCCGAGCCTGAACCTTCTCTTTCCACGCTCATCTATCGCAACATGCAACGCTGGAAACGTATACGCCAGAGGTGAGCATGCCCTCTCCTACTTGCTCCCTGCCTGCATGCCCTCTGCAGCAGTTGCTAAATCCTCCTTTACCTCGCTAGGTGGAAGGAGGCATCTCATCGGAATCAGCTTCGTTACTCAGAAAGCATGAAGATCCTGCGGGAGATGTATGATCGGCAGTGATGTTCCCAGTCCCCCATCCCCACCCCAATAAACCTGCCCCCAACCAAAACTGGCCCAGACATAAAGCAGTCGATGAATCTCTAGCACATTTATTAGGGACTGATAGGAAGGGCAAGAGGTGACAGGGAACAAAGGTGTGACTGATCTTACAGGACAAGTGATGGGGAGGTGGCTGCTTAGAATATTTGGCTGCAGGTGGGGAGCCAGGACAAAGGAACCCAAGGGTTCTGGTTCATTGGCCTTTCACATCTGGGGAAGTTGGGGTGTCTGTACAATCTGAGTTTGGGCTCCTGGTTGGTTGGGAATAGATTATAGATTTCCAAGGATTTGGGAACTTGGGCTCCTGGAGTTTTTTTTTTTTTTTTTTTTTGGTTTTTCGAGACAGGGTTTCTCTGTGGCTTTGGAGCCTGTACTGGAACTAGCTCTTGTAGACCAGGCTGGCCTTGAACTCACAGAGATCCGCTTGAGTGCTGGGATTAAAGGCGTGTGCCACCACCACCCTGCAGGCTCCTGGAGTTTCGAGTCAGAAAATGGCCTGGGGCAGACTGTTAGGTGGCAGGGACAGGATCTAGAGTCTGGTGGACCAGACTTGAATGTTCTGATGTGAAAGGCCCATGCAGTCTGGGTCAGACTGGCCTTCCCATGGGTCATTGTGGGGAATTAGGTGACAGGCTTGGGGTGGGGGAGCACTATCTGCACTGTACTCTGGTCTCACAGTGTGGGTATTCTACAACTTAGAAGTGCAGTAGGAGGCCTAGTGGTAGTATAAGCCCAAAGTGGGGTCAGTCAGGTGGGAGTCTAGGCTAAGGAGGGTGACAGTGTTCGTGTTGTCCCTAGAGGGGTATTATGGGTGGGGCCTGAAAGCTGATGGGGCAGGGCAGGCTTGGGGGTGGGGTGTCTCAGTTACTAAGGCCCAGGTAGGGCTTTAGGTGGAAAGGTCCTAGGAAGACACCCAGATTTTGTTGGGAGGAACTGTCTTGACAGCGATTGGGACATCTGGCTGGGCAGCGGAGTCAGATCGGCATTTAAGAGGGAGCCTAAAGAGGCTTCTCAGGTTCGGTCCTATAATGCCCGGACCCCTACTTGGCAGCAGGTGGTGATGGAAGTGGGGCCTGGGCCGATGCTGGTGTGGCCTGGATGGACAGGACACCCTCAGGAGACAGTGCTGAGGTCACGGCAGCAGGGTCCACGCCAGGAGGCAGGCGGTAGCGGCGGTGGAACTCTCGAGCAATGAATCCATGTTCATCCTGGGGAAGGAAATGGACTTGAGCATCCTACCCTCCTGCCCAACCCTGCTGTCCCATCTGGCTTGCAGGCCTACCGGGCGCTCCTCATGCCGTGCGTGAACCTCCACATGGTCACCAACCACCTTGACAGAGATTTCCTCTGGTGAGAAGTGCTTCACGTCCAGCAGCACAGAAAAATACCCAGGGTCCTTGGCCACCTGTGCACATGGGACATAGGTGTGGGATTTTCTTTTATCTCTCTCTTTTTTAAATTTATTATGTATATAGTCTTCTGGGGCACCAGATCTCACTACAGATGGGAGTGAGCCATTATGTAGTTGCTGGGAATTGAACTCAGGACCTCTGGAACAGAGGTCAGTTGTCTCTGAGCCATCTCTCCAGCCCCTAGGTGTGGAGTTTTCATTGGGTGGGGGCTCGGCTTCTAGGACTCAGCACCCCTACCCCATGTAGGTTACAGTGCTGCTGCCCAAGGAATCGGATAGACAGTCCCCTTCTCGGAGTCACCAGAACCTCAACCTTACGCACAAATAACTAGCCTCCTCCCTCCCCTTGTAGACACTGGGTCCACCTCTCCTGAACTTCCACATTCACAGGGTGACAGAGTTGGGTACCTGCCCTGTACCCCTACCCCATGTCATTGACTCCAAAGCCACCATGTCTTTGTTTAGAAGACCTCTTATTCCCCACCACGCTAGCAAATGATGGCACTGCCCCATCTCCAGAGTTCTCAGGTCATGAAACCTCCTGTGCCTTCTGAATTTACGGTACCCTTTCTCTGCTTTAAAGTGTCCAAGACAGCCTTCATCAAATCACCGAACTGGGAGACCAATACACAAGACCATTCCAACCCTTCGGGACTCACTGTCCCTTCCCCGAATTCCTCGGGTCACCTTCCTCCTTGAGTCCTTCCACCCCCGAGCTATGAGACTCTACTCCTCACCCCTCGGGAACAGTAACCCCGTCTCAACACACCACATTCGGCGGACTCTCAGTGGCCTGCTGAAAGGTGGCATTCTTCCCTAAACTTAAAATCCACAGACATTCTCATACCCCACCCCAGGGAGAACCAGACAGCTAGTCTTGTTAGTAGTTGAGTTGTCCCTTCCCCCAGGTCTGGCACCTGTGCTGTGGGCAGTGCCACACTGGGGGCACGCAGATAGTAGGGGGCGATGGCAGCAGGGCACAGCGAAGCCAGCTCGGCCTCAAGCAGCCCCTCCCCGAAACGCTGGTCAAAGAGGCGTCCCGGAGTAGAAAAACCAGGTAAAGGAGCTGAAGCGCGGCGTAGCCAAGAAGGCTGCACAGGCACGGGGATCTCCATTCTGCTCCTCCGCTGCCACCCTGGGCTCCGCAGTGCCCAAGCGCATGCACTCTCCGATTTATACTGTGCCCAGTGCGGCCCCCGCGGCGGGCCTCTCAGGGACACTGGGATTGAGGCCAGACTCAGCCATTAGTATGCCTTATTTAGAAACTTCAATAATGACTTGGCTAGTTATTAAACGCCTGCTGGATGCCTGGAAAAGGACACCAGGGTACTGTTATTAAGCCTTTTCCATTTCTAGAAGGGGAAGCTAATGCTTAAGGAGGCAGACCCTTCTAGGTGTGGCGAACCACCGTGGCAGTTGGGAACCTGGGCCCCGAAGAGTCTCCGTCCTCTTAATCCATCTCCGCCGGGATGGCATCTGAGGATGACGCACCAGTCTTAGGAATATTCCTGGAGAATGCTGCAGCCACGCCAGGCTGTCAGAGGACACAGAACAGACCCTACCCCAGAGTAGGTCGGGCCTAATTCTGTGCCTCTGACTCAGCCTCGGGTGCTCAGCGGCCAGGGGGGCCAGGGAGGCGTGAGCATGAACACTCCAGGTTGGCCCCCAGGGGCTGCGCGCCGGGGCCAGAAATAGCTCGTTTTGATCCTACAGCTTGGGCCAGGAGCCCGGACCTGGCAAGGAGTGAGATCAGCTGCTCAGTAGCAAGAGGAAAGTGGTTAAGGTGACCATCAAGACGGGTTTACCGGCCCAACTGATAGAGGGATGGCCAAGTGAAGACAGACGTCCCCAGTTAGCTCCGCAACAGTAGTTAGGCTGGAGCTGGGCCTTGGCTCCTACAACAACTCTGGCGTTAGGGAAAAAAAGGACTGCGTAAAAGCCAACACGCTTAGCTCTCTTCCAAGCGGCTGCCCAGACTCTGATCCTTTCTATTGGTCGAACGTCTTGCCAATGACTGCTGCACACTCCCTGCCTCCAATCAAACACGCGCTCTCAGCAGAGCTGCAGCCAGTCACGAGAGAACGCCCCTCGGCCGCTTTTCCAGTTACTTTTATTTTCTAGTTTATCATTGGTCGCCTTGGAGGCCCCCCAAAAAGGGGCGGAGCTAACAGCGTTACTAAGCGAGGAGGGTAGGCGTCGGAGTGTCCCGCTAAGGAGCTCAGCAGGCACTATCGCTGAGGTAGATGCGGGACGGACTGAAGGTGAGGTTGGTCCCTCCCTCAGAGATCACAGGAAGCCCAGGGAAGGTAATACGGGTTTGCCCGGCCCAACTGCACTGGAACTACAACTCCCAAGATGCTATGCAGGTTTTGGCGCTCCAGCCGTGAACTTCCCCATCCCTGGGATCTCATGTCTTCTGTTCTCTCTGGGTGGCTCTAAGGGAGTCTAAAAGAAACTTGGAAATTAAGTTTGTTGGTGTCCAAATTTCCCCAGACAACCATGGGTGTTATCTTAGAACTTTCTCGCTCAGGGGGATCCGGTGGCTCATGGGGATTGTAGTCCATCTACCCCTTCCCTCATTCCACATCCTCTTCCCCTTAACAGATTTAACCGGAAACGTACTGTGTACGTTTTAGTCGGGTTCTTTGTTGTTTTATTTTTGTCTGTTTCTCTTTTGTTGTTTTCGTTCTTTTTTTCATTTATGTCTTTTAAATTACTTTCTTTTTTTTATTTTTATTTTTTTGAGACACGGTTTCTCTGTGTAGCCCTTAGTTGTCTTGGAACTCACTCTGTAGACCAGACTGGCCTTGTTCTCAGAGATCCGCCTGCCCCTGCCTCTGCCTCCGGAGTTTTGGGGTTAAAGGCATGCTCCACCATGCCTGGCTAATAAATTACTTGTTTTTTAGTCGTGGTCTTCATTGGAGCTTCATGAAATGGGCTTCATGGAAAATGTTTAAAGAGATTAATTACCTTGATTTGATCATAACACATTGTATAAATGTATTGAAATATCATACTGCACCTCATAAACGTGTACAGTTAACATGTGTCAGTTAAAAACATACAAAACCATAAAACAGACCATATATTACCTGGATGGGGCTGGAGAAAGGGTTCACTCAGAGTTTGGAAGCAGTGGCTGGTCTTCCAGAGACCCCAGGTTTGATTCTCAGCACCCACATGGCTGCTCTCCTTCATCTGTAAAGTGTTAATTCTAGGGGATTTGATGCTTTCTTCTGGCCTTCGAGGGCATTGCACACATGTACTACACAGACACATTTAGGCATAACACTCATACACAAAACATAAAAAGAAATAAATCTTTTTTTTTTAATTGCTTGGATAGTTTGGAGAAGATGCAATGTCTAGCTCGTTTACTGACATTCTGATTCTGTTTGCCTGGAGTGGGAACCCTGATTCTATAACATGTTATTCTTGTCCATGTAGTAGCCTTTGTGTGTGAGTGCATCTGTTTCTGTGTGTAAGTATGGGTGCACCGTGTGGAAATCAGACAGCCTCAGGTGTCTGTTCTCATCTTTCGCTTTGCCTGTCATCCTGCCATCTCCCCCCACCCCATTCCCTCCAGTCCCCAGCTGCTGACCAGACTCAGGGCATTGCGCTCGCTAGGCAAGTGTCAACCCCGCCTTTCACCTTATTGAGACAAGGTCTCTTTGATGTTTACATCTGAGTACTACAGGTTAGCTGACCTACAAGCTTTTGGGGGGCTCTCCGGTGTCCACCTCCCACCTCAGTGTAGAAGTACTCAGATTGCAGACTTGTGCTAGCACATGGCTTTACATGGGTTCTGTGGATCTGAACACAGGTCCACATGTTTGTGCACAAAGCACTTTGCTCACTGAACCATCTCCCCAGCCTCTGGAACGTCTGATCCTCCTGCCTCAGTCTCTTGAGTGTGGGGATGACAGGTGAACATCACATAGGAGTCTATGGTTTTTTGTTTGTTGTTTGTTTTGTTTTGTATTTTGAGGCAGGGTTTCTCTGTAGCTTTGGAGCCTGTCCTGGAATTAGCTCTTGTAGACCTGGCTGGCCTCAAACTCACAGAGACTCGTCTGCCTCTGTTTCCCGAGTGCTGGGATTAAAGGTGTGTGCCATCACCGCCCAGCAAGTCTGTAATCCTGTCACTCAAGAGGTTAAGGCAGGAGGATAACCTGAAGTGCAAAGCTAACAATGGCTGTATACAGAATGAAACCTTGTCTCAAAAATAAAATAATAAAAGCTCCTCCTAGGCTGGATCCAGAGTTAAGAACTACCAACTACCAGTTCCTAGGTTCTCTTAAGTCTCTTTCAAGAGCTCATGGAATCACACCTCTACTAGCATTGTCTTGACTATGAAGTGATGATTTGTGGGAATTGTAGTCCATCTCTTCCAGGAATCCATGGGGATTATTAGCTTCTGTCCTCCTCTTACCATGCTCTGCTTCTTTTGTAGCCTGTCAGTTTTCACTACCCAAGACAATCCCTTTGGAATGTTCTCCAGGGTGGACAACCCTATTGGCCATCGAGAAGCCAGAACTGGAGCCCCAAGGTGAGGACACGCTTTAGGTAAATTCTGTGACATACCATATGATGAGAATGGGGATGACCGATTAAGAGACATCCCCTCCCCCGCTGCTGGTGGCCATTCCGCTTCTGGCTCTCTGCCACCTGGATCCCCAGCCCCAGCCTCCCTTAGGCGGTCAATTCAACCTTCCACTGGCAACAATGTGGGTGTCTCCTCTCTTGGACTGCCTCTATGTGTGGTCATTCCCCACAGGGTTCACCCTCTGATCTGATTTTTTCTTCTTGTGATTTCTCCCAATTTAAATCCTCTGTCCATCCAGGTCTCAAAAGCCACAGGCTCCCCAGGCCACAGCAAGCAACTCCCCTGAGCTGTCCGAGGCGTCCTGGCCATCCGATTCTGGAACCCCTTCCCCACTCAGCACTGAGGAACAAAGTACTTCTCCGCCACTCGCTGTAATTGACAGCGGGGACTCCGTGGTAGCCAAGTAAGTGCCAGAATTCCTGGTAGGGAAGGGAGATCTGGGTCCAAAGGGAGGAAGAAGGCATCCCATAATGACCGTTAGAGACAGAGCTATTTACGCAGTGCTCTTTTAGGACCAGGCACTTCATGTGTGTTATTGAGGGGTCTGGAGCTACTGCCTGGGTTCAGATCCTGCCTCAGTTAATTATTTTCTGCGTTGCTTTGGTCTCAGTTTCCTTGAATTGGGAATGTTAATCACACACATGCACTGTGACTGTTCTGAATCCTCAGTTCCTCCACATAATGATCTATGAGAACACACATCATAGAGTGAGTCCTTGGGTCTGAAAGATAGAGGTTCAGATTCCATAACAAAGGGTCCTAGATTAGTTATGGCTTAACCCTGATAATATTTATGTCTCCCTCATTTAGTGGTCCAGACAGAAGCAACCAGGGCTGACATTGCAGCTGTTATTTAAGGTTATTTAAGATGGAACATAGGTTCCGTCTGTCTTTTTTTTTTTTTTTTTTTTTTTTGGTTTTTTGAGACAGGGTTTCTCTGTGGCTTTGGAGCCTGTCCTGGAACTAGCTCGAACTCACAGAGATCCACCTGCTCTGCCTCCTGAGTGCTGGGATTAAAGGTGTGCGCCAGCATGGCCCAGCTGCCTCTACCTCCAAAATGCTGAGTCTACAGGCATACATCACTATGCCTCATTTTATGTGGCTTTGGGAGTCAAACCAAGGGCCCTGTGCCTGTTAGACAGATGCTCTAACAGCTGAGCTATATCACCAGCCAGACTGGCTCTTGACCAACAAAGAATAAGGGAGTATGAATCTGGAAGAGAAATGTCAGTGATGACCATTTTGGTCTATGAAGAAAAGGACAGTAGCTTAGAGATAGAGCAACAATAAGACGGACGGAACCAGCCGGGTGGTGGTGGCGCACGCCTTTAATCCCAGCACTTGGGAGGCAGAGCAGGTGGATCTCTGTGAGTTCGAGGACAACCTGGTCTATAAGTCTATAAGAGCTAGTTCCAGGACAGGCTCCAAAGCTACAGTGAAACCCTGTCTGGGTTGGGGGGGAGGTAGTGGCAGAAGGATCAGAAGTTCAAGGTCACTCTTAGCTACATAGTGAATTCAAAACCAGCCTAAGTTAAATGATACCTTGTGTAAAAACAAACAAAAAAGAAGGGGCCAGCAAGATGGCTCAGTGGGTAACTGGCAACCTCAGTTTGATCCCAAGACCCCACATAAAGACAGAAAGAGAGGACTGACCACACAAAGTTGTCTTCTGTGATGTGTGTGCTAGTCCTACACACATCAAGTGTGAAAAGGCACATAGACAGTCGGGCAGTAGTCGCTCACACCTTTAACGCCAGCACTCAGGAGGCAAAGGCAGGTGGCTCTCTGAGTTCGAGGCCAGTCTGGTCTACAGAGTGAGTTCCAGAATAGCCAGGGTTACCCAAAGAAACCCTGTCTCAAAAAAACCAAAAGAGAAAAAAAAAAACCTAAAGAAAGTTAATATTGGGCCAGCTATATAACTCAGTGGATAAAGGTGCTTGCCACCAAGCCTGACAACCTAAGGTCAATCCCTGGGACCCACCTCCACATGTGTACTCTAGCATGCCTGCTCAAGTGTGTACCCATGCCTGTAAGTGTGTGTGTATGTACACACAGTGAAAAAAATGTAAAAAAATTAAAATTACATTATCATATAAGAAAGAAAAATGGATTTTTTTTTTTTTTTTTGGTTTTTTGAGACAGGGTTTCTCTGTAGCTTTGGAGCCTGTCCTGGAACTAGCTCTTGTAGACCAGGCTGGCCTCGAATTCACAGAGATCCACCTGCCTCTGCCTCCCAAGTGCTGGGATTAAAGGCATGTGCCACCACCCAGCAGAAAAATGGATTTTTAAGGCCAAGTGCTTGCTTTTTGTAGATTTACTGAAAGCACTTATTTATTTATTTATTTATTTATTTTGAGACAGGATTTCTGTGTTTAGTCCTGCTTCTCCTGAACTCACTCTGTAGACTAGGCTGACCTCAAACTCAGAGATCGCCTGCCTCTGCCCACCCACCCTCCCCTCCAAGTGCTGGGATTAAAGGCCTGCGCCACCACTGCTGGCAAAAGGAGTTATTCTTATCTGGGCCTCTAAGCACCACTTTCCATGGTGTTTGACAAACAGACGGAAGAGCACTGTGCCTGCTGCTGTTGTGATAATTACTGTCATAACCACGTGGCTCCCTTAGTCCCTCCGCTTCTCATCCCTGGATGCCCACAGGTACATAAACAGGTTCCGCCAAGCTCAGCCTACAAGCCGAGAGGAACGCCAGCCTGCAGGCCCAACCCCAGCTGACTTTTGGTGGCTACAGCCCAAGTCATCAGACGTCAGAAGTCACCTTATAGCAGGTACCTAAAACCTCTCCTGTTCAGTGCCCAGCAGCAACCGCTTTTCCCAGTCCCTGTGATCAGCTGAGGTTTCCCTGCAGGAGACAGTGAACCCAAAGGAAGACTCCCAACGACAGGTCTGTCTCCCGCCGGGATGTGCAGCGCATCTCTGGCTTCAGCTCCTCTTCAGAAAGTAAAGCAGGTGACATTGCTACCTTCTCCCTCTCTTGCGTGCCTGAGATGACAGCACCAGCCCTGGGATAGAATTAGACACAATGACCACCTTAAGGAATCCTAAACGAAGAAGGGTTTGTGGGCATGGAGATGTGGTTCATTTGGGAACATGCTCGCCTAGCAGACAGAAAGTCCAGTGCCACATAAAAGCAGGCCTGGTGGTGCAGAGCTGCAGTCTCAGCACCTAGGGTCAGCCGTATATGGAGTCGGAGACTGCCCTGGGCTATATGATATCCTATCTTAAGTAAGTAAATAAACAATTAAGATAATCTTTAGCAGAAGGATTTGCTAGTTGAATGTGATTTTGAACACCAAAAGTAGATGTGCGTGCGCATGCATATTTGTTATGGCCATGCTGCTGTGACCAACACTTGATGGAAACCAGGGAGAAAAGGTGTATTTGCTAAGTTTTAGGGGATTCCAGTGTAGCATGGCAGGGGTGTGTGGTGGGAGTTGAATTTAGAGCCTTTGGAAGAGGAGTCAGTTATCTTAATGGCTGAGCCATCTCTCTAGCCCTACATTTCTGTCTTTTTTCACACACCTTCAAGTTAATCACTGAACGGTTTGATAGAATCTTTTGATTAGGCAGATCTGGTTAGGGAGATAGGTTCAATCTTTCCTTTTTAAATTTTAAATGTAGTATGTGTCTGTGTATGAGTCTCTCTCTCTCTCTCTCTCTCTCTCTCTCTCTCTCTCTCTCTCTCTCTCTCTGTGTGTGTGTGTGTGTGTGTGTGAGTGTGTGTGTGTGTGTAGGTCAGAGGACAGTGCCTAGGAGTTGATTCTCTTCTTTCACTTCTGCGTAGGTTCTAGGGATCAAACTCAGGTCTGTGACCTGTACAGAAATCACTTTCCCCACTAAGCAATCAATACTGGCATGGCTGAGGTAGTAGGATCACGAGTTCAAGGCCAGCCCGGATTACAGAAACCCCAAGAGAGAAAGAGGGAAAGTAACCCTGTCTTCCTCAAGAGAAGCGGATTTAAACTTCCCTACCACGAGAAAGTGCCAGGTGGAATATAGGTCCCCAGGCCTTCTGTCGAGAGCCCCTTTCCCAGCAGCCTTTGGCACAGGGACTAGCTTCGGGCCCCTCTCACTGTGCAGAGCCTGAACACCTGGAACTCATCTTTGCTGGACTTGGAGACACTGAGCCTACAAAGCAGAGCGGCCCAGCTCCTGAAGCGCAGGTGAACGCCTCTTCCTGTCTCTCCCCATCCTCTCCCTTACCGGTTGTGCCTGGCTCACCGCTCCCCTCACCGGTGCTTTCTCCCTGCAGCAAGGCCTCCCTCTCCTCCTCCTCCTCCTCCCTCAGTCCCAGTGATGCCAGCAGCTCCTCCTTCCCCATCAGCTCCAGTGGCCTCTCTCCTTGCTCTGTGACCTTCCACCCAGACTCCAACAAGAGGTCTAGTCCCAAAGAATCTGTGTCGGGAGGTAAGGATTGGTGGTAGCCAGGTTCAGATCCCATCGTGTCCGCTTACTAGCTGTGTGACTTTGGCCTCTCTGGGCCTTGGTTAACTGGGATACAGGAATAGTAACTGGACCCCTCACTCACAGGAATAGTGGAGATGAACTGAGTTCATGATACCTGGAAGGCCCTTCATGCAGGCCTGTCAACAGTAGCTGTCAGGGCTGTGACAGGCCTGCCGTACTCACTGATATTATGAGACAGTAAGCTCCAAAATCAGAAGGGTAAAGGAAATATTCATACTTCATTGGTTCTAGTTTTCTTTCTTTGAACCAGGTTCTTCCTATGCTGCCTGAGCTGGCTTGGAACTCATGTGCAGCTCCTGCTGGCCTTGAATTCTTGCTCTCCTGCCTCAGCCTCCCCAGTACTGGGATTCCAGGAAGGCACCACCATGCCTCCCATGCTTTTTTGTATTGTTAATATCACAGTGAACCATATGGAACTTTTTTGCAGGCAAAAAAAAAAAAGGTTGAATATCTGGCAACTCCACACGGTTTGGCTAAATCTCAGTGTGCTCAGAACTGTTGTGTTGTCCCAAGCCCACGTCCATCCCGCACATATCAGTGCAGCTTAGCTACAGCGTGAGGACTGTTGAAGGTGAAAGACTTCAGGGAGAGGCTGGGAATGGTGGCGCCTGCTGCAGGCCCAGTGGGAAGATTGGTAGCTCACGGTCAATCTCAGCTCCATACTGAGTCTGAGGCCAGCACAGGCTAGGTGAGACTCTCACAAGCTAGAGGAGAACAGGTGTTTCAGAGAGCATGCTTCCAGTCTCAGTAGATCTCTGAGTCAGAGGTCAGCCTGGTACACAGAGAGTTCCAGGCCAGCCCGGGGGTCATGGGCAAGGCAAGAGCCAGTGACAGAGCAGTGTGGTATAGGTGGGAGAGGCCTGGTGAGGCTGTCAGGAGACTTCTGACCATGGAGGGTACGTTGTCTTTTGGGATTGATAATAGGGTCCTGCAGGTGCTCTGAGCACCTGGAGCAGGAGGGAGGGAAGGGATCAAGTTCAAAAGAATCACAGAAGAAATAAAAACAAATAAGGAAAAATACAAGTACAATCACAAACTGGGTGTAGTGACACTTGTCTGTAAGCCCAGGCTGTGGCAGGAGGATTGCCAGTTTGAACCCAGCCCAGGCTGCAAAGCAAAATTGCAAGAGAAAGAGAATCCCAAGCCTCTTACTCTGCCCTGCCCTTCTCATTTCACAAAGGAATTGTGTGGTGTCTGGGCTGCCTGTCCGAAGAAGCTGGGCTTCAGGTGTCACCCGGTGCTCCCTCAGCCCTTTCCTCTCTACTCCCCCCACAGCAGTCCCAGAGCCATCCCAGGCCCGCATCCCTGTTCCCGGCTCAGCCTCCTCCCAGGCAACCCTTCAGCCTGAGGAAGACATTTTATACCAATGGCGGCAGCGGCGGAAGCTTGAGCAGGCTCGAGGAGCTGAGGGTGATGGAACCTGGGTGTTGCCTCGGACCCCAGCCCTCACCACTCAGGTGAGTTGGAGGCAAGAGCCCAACAGTGGTAAGGGACACCTAAAGGTGACAGAGGAAGGCTCCTCCTTCCTGTCTCAGATACCGTTTTCTGTCTACAGACTCCTCCTGCCTCTGCAGTGAATCTTGGTTCCTCGGGGACCCAGCCTAACTGTGCTCCACCATGGGGCAATGTGGCCCAGCCTCCTCCCCCACAGGCCTTCTATGTGGAGAGGCCTCCTCTTCCGGGGCCCTCTCCACACATCTGGACCCCCAGCCCTCAAGGGTTCCTCTGGGCCCCACAGGCCAATCCATGGGTATCTCTAGGGATGGTTCCTACCACACTGCTAGCCTCCCCGGTTGCTCCCGTGGCCTCCTTCCCAGCACCCCCTACCGCCACTCCAGCTGCCCCAGTCCCCATCCCTACTCCCCAAGTCTCCATTCCAGTGCCCCCAGCGTCCACTCCACCTCCCTGGGCGTCCACCCCCACTCTCCCAGCTTCCACCCTTGCACTACCGGACACCCCTCAGGAGCCAACTACCATTGAGCTGAGTAGTTCTGCCCAGCCCAAGAAACTCAAACCTCGGAGGGCCAGCGCTTCATCGCGCCGGGAGACAGCTCAGCCAGACGCAGCAGCTTTCAAGAGTACCTGTTCGCAGCTCAGGGGCGTCCTGGGCCAGGTAGTGACTGCTCGGCTGTTCCCAGACAGCCTGGACAACACGGCCCCTAGCCTAGAGAGCCCAGCCCCTAGCCTAGAGAGCCCGTCTCCGCCTGAGGCAGAATCTCAGGAAGTAAGGGCCACACCCTCTCAAGCCAAGGGCCTGCCCCCTCCATTGGAGTCGCAGTGTGGGTCCAAGACGGAGTCCCGCAAAGCCACGACCGCGTCCTCTACGGGCCGTTCGGTGCTTCGGAAAAGTAAAGTCACCCTCTCAGCTGAAGCTAGGGATTCACAGCCGGCAACAACCCCAAAGACATCCAGAAGACCGGAGAAGGTCCAGTCGCCTGAATTCAAGGCGGGAGCTGGTGATGCCTTGACCACGGCCCCGCCTGCCTCAGGCCACGCCCCCTCCGAGGACTTGCTATCTCAGGCCACCCGACTTTTGCAGGCTGCTGAAGGTGAGGGACCCTGAGCCCTTGGGTATCTTTTTTTTTTTCCAATTCACTTTTATTTTATGTGCATGTGTGTCTGCGAGGGTGTCAGAAACCCTGGAACTGGAGTTACAGACAGCCGTGAGCTGTCACGTGGGGACTGGGAATTGCGCCCAGGTCCCCTGGAAGAGCCAGTGCTCTTACCCTCTGAGCCATCCCGCCAACCCGGCCCTTGGGTATCTCGATGGTGGTCCCAAACGCTGTGTCCACCTTCTGGAGCTCAGCCTTTTTACTTCTCAGACTCTGATGGCAGCGAGTTTCAGGAAGACCCTGTGTTGAGGGTGCTAAGAGCTCAGAGGGCAGAGCTCCGGCAGCAGAAAAGGTGAGCACTCCCCACCAGGATCTTGGATCCTGAGCTCCTGAGTCCTATGAGAGCCCTACTGGGTGTCTGCCTCTTCCAAACTCCTTTCCAGATCCCCACCCACAGCCCCAGATTCTTACCACGAGTACACACCCCAGCCTCTACCTCCCCGACTTTTCTCCAGGAAAGTGGATGCCCAGTTATCTCTCCTTTTGGACCACACTGAAGACCCAGGATCTTCCTCTCCACCAGCCAGCCCACCTCCCAGGTCCCCAAGAATGCGGCTGAGGAGGGAAGGAGGCTCCCTTGAAGCCAGGCGACTTTGAATTGTAAAAATTCCGTTTTTCCTGGGCTGGAGAGATAATGTACTTGCAAGTGTGAAGGCCCGAATTTAGATCTCCATAACCCACATAAAGGAAACTGACCGGCCAACTGGCCCACCGAGACTGGCTCTCAAACAAGGTGGAAGCCAACAACCTGTATTCAAAATCCTTTGACCTCCTCCGTACACGGGCTGTGGGGGACACACACGCACACACATACTAAAAATAAAGTTGTCTCCAGTTAATGTTTTTCCAGTTTACTGTTAATCTCTAAGAAATGGATTGTTGTAGAAAGGCTGATTGTGCAAATAAGGAAATGTAACCTCTTCCCCACCTCCCCTGACCAACGAAACAAAATTTCCTTTCTGGTTGTGTGTATGTGTGTCTGGTGTGTAAGCCCATGGTTCTAGGTAATACTGGGAACCTGACTTCTGTAACTCAGAAGTGGATTTTTATGTCTCAGGTGGGGACAAAGGCACTGTCATTTGGTGTTGAAAACATCAGTGTTAGTAAACAACAGTACATCTCGCATTGTGCTAGCATCCCTCCCTCCCTGGTCCACACCTCCATCCATAGGTCCTTAAATTCTTTGTCTTTCCCCTAAGTTTGTTCCCCTTCTCCACTTTCTTCAGCTGTGTTCTCCCTGCTCAGCACCAAAGCCTGACTCCCCCTCCCACACATAATCACTTGGCAGATCCAAACTTTGTTCTCTTTCGAATCTATCAGAATCCAGCTCCTTTCCACTGTCCTCCCCTCAGTCTGGGCCACCTCCTACCTGCGCCATTGAAACTTGCCATCGCTGTAAACACATCTGTCCACTCTTTGATACACTTGCCATCCAGGTCCCCTGGAAGAGCCAGTGCTCTTACCCTCTGAGCCATCCCTGCAACCCGGCCCTTGGGTATCTCGATGGTGGTCCCAAACGCTGTGTCCACCTTCTGGAGCCTTTTTACTTCTCAGACTCTGATGGCAGCGAGTTTCAGGAAGACCCTGTGTTGAGGGTGCTAAGAGCTCAGAGGGCAGAGCTCCGGCAGCAGAAAAGGTGAGCACTCCCCACCAGGATCTTGGATTCTGAGCTCCTGAATCCTATGACAGCCTTTTCTTTGAAACTGAGCCCTTCAACACATTGCACACAATTAAAGGGATGCAGCTTTAGTTAGGAAAGTGGGTACCTTCCACCTGTTTTCCTTTTCTCTTTTCTCTGACTTAGAGATGCTTTGGAGAGCATGCAATAACATCTGATTGCCGGATGTGGTGACACCTGTAGCCCGAGGAATCTGAGGCAGGAGAGTCTCAACTTTGAGGACATCCTCATAGTGAGACCCTGTGTTGAAAAATAAATCAGTTGTTACAATGGGGATGAAACACATATGGATGTCCCCACTGAGCTCAGTTTGAGTTTGGTGAATTTCATTGTGTGTGGATGTTTTGTTTTTCTGCTTTTTCTTTCTTCTTTAATGTATTGGTCTCTCTTGTTTTTTTTTAATGTTTGTTTACTTTGTTTTTTTTTTTCAAGACAGGGTTTCTATGTAGCTTTGGAGCCTGTCCTGGAACTCACTTGGTAGATAAGGATGGTCTTGAACTCACAGAGATCCGCCTGTCTCTGCCCCTCAAGTGAGTGCAGGGATTAAAGGTGTGTGCCACCATTGCCTGACTCTTCTTCTTCTTTTTAAATTTATTTATTATGTATATAGTGTTCTGGGTACCAGATCTCATTATAGATGGGTGTGAGCCATCATGTGATTGCTGGGAATTGGACTTAGGACCTCCGGAACAGCAGTCATTTCTCTTAACCTCTGAGCCATCTCTCCAGCCCCTTCTTTTTTTACTAAATAATTGCATTGATGTTTTCCTGCCTGTATGTTTGTCTGTGTGAGGGTGTCAGATCTTGGAGTTACAGACAGTTGTCAGCTGCCATGTGGGTGCTGGGAACTGAACCCAGGTCCTCTGGAAGACCAGTCAATGCTCTCAATCGCTGAGCAATCTCTCCAGCCCATTTTGCTTTTCTATTACTGTAATAAAACACCATGACCAAGGCAATTTATAAAAGAAAATGTGGAATTGGGGCTTACAGTTTCGGAGGGTTAGAGTACATTACCATCATGGTGGGGAGCAAGGCAGCAGGCAGGCAGGCATGGCACTGGAATAGTAGCTGAGTGCTCACAATTGAGACACAAAACAGGCAGAGACAGAGAGAACTGGAAATAGGAGTCTTTTGAAACCTCAAAGCCTGCCTCCCAGTGACACACTCGTTCCAACAAGGCCACATCTGATCCTTCCCAAAAAGTTCCAGCAACTGGGGACCAAGTGTACACAGATGAGCCTATAGAGGCCACTCTCATTCAAACCACCACAGTGGTTTTTCTCAAAAGAAAAATATGCTGAGTTCTAGTTAAGGAGATGCATGCTAGCTGGGCATAGTTGCACTCACCTTTAATTCCAGTAGAGGCAGGTGATCTCTGTGTAAAAGTAACCTGATATGGGACTGGAGAGATGGCTCAGTGGTTAAGAGCCCTAACTGTTCTTCCAGAGGACCAGGGTTCAATTCCCAGCACCCACATGGCAGCTCACAGCTGTCTGTAACTCCAGTTTCAGGGGACCCAACACCCTCACACAGACATACACACAGGCAAAACATCAATGCACATAAAATAAAAATAAATTATTTTTAAAAACCCAGATGTACATAGAGAAATCCAGGCCAGCCAAGGATACATAGTGGAACTCTGTCTCAAAAAACAAAACAAAAAAACCCCCAAAATTCATGTTGAAATACTTAGGTGCCAATACTGCGTTTTTATAAATGAAATCAGGTACATTCCAGGATGGTATGGATGTAATGGTTTGTTTGGCTTTTGAAACGGGGTCTTATATAGCCCAGGCTCCAACTCACTATGTAGACAAACCTGACTTTGAACTTCTGAATCTCCTGCCTTCACATCCGAGGCGCTGAGATTACAGGTGTGTACCACCACACCCAGCCTGATTTGTTTTGAAATGCACCCAAGGATGAGTTGGATGGTTTAATAAAATAATAAGCGATGTGAGATAAAATGTTAATGGTAAGGTCTACCTGGTGGATATGTGGGTGTCAACTTGCCATATCTTAACAAACTTTTAATAAATAAAATGATGGTGACTACATGGCCAGGGTTGTTTGATATATGTATCTATGAAGAGAAAAGGGGTGAATTTCTAACAGGCAGTTCTCTATGTCAGAAACAAGGTAAATATGTGTTTTCAGTCTTTTTTAACAAACCACACATTTGATTGCATCAAGAAGGAAGTGGCTGTTTAGACACAAGGAACAATAAAAGATGTTATAATAACATCCTGGTCAAGTAGAGAGGGAAGACTAGAAGGATGCCTAAAGAAGTTTGGGCTTCCACGTGGGCAAGCCTGCCTTTTCTCCTTGTCTTGATTATTGGTGTATTCCCTAATTAAATGATCATAGTCTTTGAACGAATGGACCAGGGGCATGCTCCCAAAAGAGGATCCTGGGTAGATCCTCATCAGTGGAAGCATCCTTCCGGAAAGGGTGTGGCCGCAATGCTTTCTGGGCACTGTTCTATCGTTTGTATTTAAAAAAAAAAAAAAAACACCAAAAAACAAAACAAAAAAAACCCCACTGTGCCTGGCTTTCTGAGAGGCAAGAATGTTCTAGCCTTCCATACGGAAGCTTTTCCCAGAAAAAGGAGTTAAAGACTAGAGGCTGACCTGTAAGAAGCATATGTGGGGAAACAAGGGAAAATGTCCAGGGGATAGCGTGTGAATACAAGCTGGATGTGCTAGATCAAAAAGCTTGTGGGTGGGGTCAGGATCAGGACTGACAGGGTGGAGACTGGAGGACCCACACTTCGAAAAGGCTGCTTGAGGGATGGCCAAGAGAACCCAAGGAACCACATCCGAGGAGCCACCGCGCACCGCGGATTAGGGAAAGGGCGGATTGCTTAGGGATAGTGGCAGCGGCGGAGCATAAAGAACACGGGCTTGTATCTCAGGAGGGCGCTGACGGCCAATGTCAAGCAGCCGTGGGCGTGGCGCTGTCAAACTTCGGGGGCGGGGCTGAAGTGGGAGGGCCGGGGGGGGTGAGGTAGAGCCTCACCCCAAACCAATAAACAACCGTCTTATGGGCGGAGCGTACCTCTCAGGCCAAAATCGGAGCCAATGAAAAGGGCCTCCGCGTGCCCGCTTGCCCGCCCCTCGTGGGGCGCGCGCCAGAGCCCTCCGGCAGCCGTTAGGGGCGGGGCCTGCGGCCGCCCGCGCGCACCTCACGCCCTCCCCTTTGTGTCACCATGGCGGCGGCGGCGGCGGCGGCGAGGATT
Source organism: Ondatra zibethicus (assembly GCA_004026605.1). Taxonomy (NCBI): domain Eukaryota; kingdom Metazoa; phylum Chordata; class Mammalia; order Rodentia; family Cricetidae; genus Ondatra; species Ondatra zibethicus. The sequence continues at coordinate 60,100 of PVIU01003440.1, read as the reverse complement.
ACGAACGAGGACTTGAAAGCCTCCAGGGTCTGAGGAGGCTACCGCGACCATGGTGGTGAGGGGCCCTCGGGGCCATCAGTCTGTCTGTCCGCGTGCCAGTCTGTCCGCGCGGCCCCGCCCTGCGCGCCCCGCCCCCGGCCCCGCCCGAGCCCGCGGCCAGCCTGCAGCCCCTCACCCTCCGTCGTGGTCTCCTACGGTCCCCACCTCGGTCCGGTCCTGGGTCGCAGCCCGGGCCTCGACCCCGCCCCCTCAGCGCGCATCCCCTCCCCCCCAATTTCGAGCCCTGCAAAAGGGGTGACAGTGGCTGAGGACCCCGGACTTGAGGAAAGAGGGGGCTGGTTCAGGGAAGGACCCGCGCCCCATGAGCTGCACTCCCTGCTCCCCGCAGGTGCCTGATGAGGCTTCCTGGAAACCAGCCCCCATCCCGGCGCCCTCCTCTGCATCCTCATCCCCAGCCACCCTCCCGACCACCACCTCCCTCTCCCAACAGCCCCTTGCTCGTTCCTGAGCCCCACCCCCATCCCACTCCATCCCCTGCCTGACCCTTTTCTTCTCCTTTTCCTTCTTGTTCAGCCCACTCCACCCGCTCTCAATCCTCCCACAGACATCGAGCTGAACCTTTATCTCATCCTCTCCCGCCTTCCTCTACCCTAGAGGCCAACACCGTGCCTCGGTTCCACTTGAGCCTTGGGGGTTTCTCCATCTTCTTGTCTTCATCTCCCCTCCTCCATGTCTCCCTTTCCCACCATACTGCTCCCATTCATTCATCCATTCATTCCCTCACTCCACAGACATTCACTGAGACCTCCTCTGTGCAGGCCCCATGCTCCAGGCACAGAAACAGTCAGATCACATCCTGCCTTGGGGAACTTCATGGGCTGGCAGGGGACAGACTCTGAGGGTGAGACCCAGGGATGAACTCGGGGTTGCAGGGACATGGAGGAGGGAAAAGCCCAGTCTAGCAAATCCCTGAATCCCCATCTGGCAGCTGGTTTAATTTATGTATCAGATGTTGCCCAGTCTATGCACTGTGCAACTGGATGGACGTGGTATATCAGGGACCCAGAGAGCAATATACAGTTCCAACTCTGCCCAGCTCTTCTGGGCACGCTGGGGGTCCCAGCCTGGGGCTCTGCTCCAGGGGAGGTCAGAGTCCAATGGGAAAGATGAGTTTCTTGCCAGAGGTGTCTAAGAATGAGATGGATAAGCTCAGGTATAGCTGTGCAGCCTGGGATGGAGGAAGGCCAGGGGATGGAGACAAAGGTGTGTAACAGCCTACACGGACAGAGAGGGCTTTCTGGAGCAACACACATGAGGTGAGACCTGAAGAACGAAGAGGAGAGAACCTGGTGACAGGGTGGGTGCAGTAGGTTCCAGTCTGAGGAGCAGCCTTTGCAAAGGCATAGAAGGAAAATGAGAAGGTGGCACTTATGCTCTGAAAGTCAGAGCTCTGAGAATGGGGGCAGCAGGATAGAGGCAGGACTGGGGGGCAGACGGCATACAGCTCAAGGAAGCTTGACTGCCAGACCTGAGAATTCCGACTTCATCTAGAATGCATGAGAGTCACTGAAGCGGAATCTATGAAAACAGTCAGGCTTGTACTTAGTGAAAAGCAGCCTGGCAGGAGGGGAGGGGTTGGGAGCAGACGACTAAGATGAGGACTGTGGAGTCCACACAGTGGCAAGTGACTGTACCCTGCAGTGGCTACAGAAGGGTCTTGAACACGCACAGACAGGACCAGCATGCTTTTGCTCCTGTTACCTGCTCACCCTTGGTCCCTGCACCTCCAGTCCTTCATCCCAGACCACACACGAAGAAGCAGGCTCTCTACAGCCCAGCACTCATCTGTTGACCTACCCTTTTGCCCCTGCTGCCGGACAGTGTGTAGAGCCTCTAGGCTCAAGGCCCAGGCTGGCAGATAACAATGCTCCCGTTGTCCTGCTCCCATCTCTGGGGGCCTCTGATTCTTCTCTCTGCTTTACAGGCCCGCAGCACTGACAGTCTGGATGGCCCAGGGGAGGGCTCAGTGCAGCCTGCACCCCCTACAGGGGGGCCTGGTGCAAAGGGGAAGCCCGGGAAGAGGTGAGAGGATGCTAAGGGGCTTATCTTAGAAGGGAGGGGAGCTCCAGGAGAGAGCTATAGCTGATACTTTGCCTTGCTCCCAGGCTCTCAGCTCCTCGAGGTCCCTTCCCCAGGCTGGCTGACTGTGCCCACTTCCACTATGAGAATGTTGACTTTGGCCACATTCAGGTAAGGGAACTTCTACCCAGGTGGGAAGGTGAACTGCTGGCAAGCCACTTTGCCCTGAAGCACATCCCCGAGTCCCGGCCACCTCATGTTTGAGCAGACACCAGCAGGAATGGAGGCATGAGCCGGTTGGGAGGGCTGCTCTCCCATCTATCACTTACTCTTCTTTGTATTCTTCCACAGCAGTCTTCTGCTAGGCACCTGCTCCACGCCAGGGCTCTCTTCCCAGACAGTGATATTGCCAGGCCTTGTTCTTGTGGAGGTCCAAGAGGGGAACCAGATCTACCCCTAGATAGTCCCAGCCAAGAAAGGTTAGGTCTGGAACAAAACTGAAGCCCTCCCTTTGGTTTGTGCTTCTTTCTGCAGCTCCTGCTGTCTCCAGAGCGTGAGGGCCCCAGCCTCTCTGGAGAAAATGAGCTGGTATTTGGAGTACAGGTGACCTGTCAGGTGAGGCTGCCCTTGCCTCTCATCTAGCCTGAGGGACTAGTCACTATAGTCTTCAGCTCTGTGTAATGGAGTCTGTACCCTCTGTCCTGACTGCCCCCACAGGGTCGCTCCTGGCCAGTTCTCCGGAGCTATGATGATTTTCGTTCCCTGGATGCCCATCTCCACCGGTGCATATTTGACCGGAGATTTTCCTGTCTCCCAGAGCTCCCTCCACCCCCAGAGGGCACCAGGGCTGCCCAGGTAACCTGCTTGTCTCAGTCCCTGCCTGAGCCATCAAGGGTATCTTCATCAGCCATGTGTACAGCCAACAAGGCAAGGGAAATAGTACAGATCTCTTGAGTTGGACATACTGGTGTGAGCCTGTAATCTCAGCACTTGGAAGGTTCCTGTGGTATGATCTGACTTCCAACCAATCAGAATGGAGAAGCCTTAGAAACAGGACAGGAGACTAGAGGGTCCCTTTGGTTTGGCTGTTATGGGAAGGTTCAAGGGTTCACAGGCCAGCACAGCCACATCAGTTTCACTCTAGAGCTCAGCTCAGTGTGATATGATGGTTTTTCAGAAGCTAACAGCTGAGCCACGCCCAGGCATCCAGGCTGGATTTTAGCCTTGCTGAGAGATGAGCTTGGGTCCTGTGGGAGGGGAGTGGGCTCTGTCCTCATCCATTCACAGGAGTCCTCCTTGGCAATTTGCTCCCAGATGCTGGTACCATTGCTGCTGCAGTACCTGGAGACCCTGTCAGGACTGGTGGACAGTAACCTCAACTGTGGGCCTGTGCTCACTTGGATGGAGGTGGGCCTGGCATGGAGAAGCTGGAGCTAGGATCTAGTGAGAAGTGTCTGAGGACAAAAAGCAGCCTAGAGTGTGTGGGCACAGAAAAAGAAGGAAGCCAGAGGGGAGGAGGCATTGGTATTATTTTAGTGTCTGTGTGGGTGCATGCCTGCGAGAGAAAGGTAGGGGTGTGTGTGTGTAGTTGTGTGGCTGTGGAGATTTAAAGGTATACTAGTTAGAAATGTGTTGCTGTGACTCACAGTACATCTGGCTGACAGTGACGTAAACTTAATGAATTCTGGATAAAATGTCAGTGTCTGCTATGAAAGATGAAAGTGCAGGTATCTATGGGGGGTTTGGGGACAGGAAAGTCTTGGGACAAGTTGGGATAGGGAAGAAGGGACAACTTTTTTTCTTGCTGTTGCTGTTATTTTGTTGGCTTTAATTTTTTTTTTTAATTTCATGTGGGAGAGTGTTTGGCCTGTATATGTGTCCACCACATGTGTGACTATAGAGGTTGGATGAAAGGATCAGATCCCCTTAGAATTAGAGTCTCAAACAGTTGTGGGCTGCCATGTGGGCCCTGGGAACTGAACCTGGGTCCTCTAGCAAACACTCTTAACTGCTGAGCCATCTCACCACCCCCACCCTTTTTTAAGAGGCAATAAGAATCTAGGTGTTTGGCCGGGTGGTGGTTATGCACCATTAATCCCAGCACTCAGGAGGCAGAGGCAGGTGGATCTCTGTGAGTTTGAGGCCAGCCTGGTCTACAGAACGAGTTCCAGGAAAGGCTCCAAAGCTACATAGAGAAACCCTGTCTTGAAAAAGCAAACAAAAACAAATAAAAAACAAGTAAACAAAAAGAACGTATGTGTTTGGACTATAGTTCTGACTGACAGCCACTCTGGTGAGTAAGTGGTGGCCACACTGGACATGGAGGAAGCTTGTGTGACTTTACTAATGGCTCTAACTTCCCCTTGTCACATTTTGACTCTGTCTCAGCTGGACAACCATGGCCGGCGCCTACTCCTCAGTGAAGAGGCCTCCCTCAACATCCCTGCCGTGGCTGCTGCCCATGTGGTCAAGCGGTACACTGCCCAGGCACCAGATGAGCTGTCCTTTGAGGTGAGACTTGATAACAGTGGCCTCTACCTGTGCTCCTTGTTTCTCCTGCCTTTCCCGAACCCCTTTGCTTTACCCATTCCCAGGTGGGAGACATTGTCTCAGTGATCGACATGCCACCTACAGAAGATCGGAGCTGGTGGCGGGGCAAACGGGGCTTTCAGGTGAGCTGGGTGAGGTGGACATGTACAGTAGGGCGTGATGCCCACCAGGGTGCCCCACCTATTGACTGTGGTCCTTCCTTAGGTTGGCTTCTTCCCCAGTGAGTGTGTGGAGCTCTTCACAGAGAGGCCAGGCCCTGGCCTAAAGGCAGGTAAGTACCATGGAGAGTGGGCAGTCCCCTTACCCTCTGCCTACCACCTGTCCTCTCTACCATTATCCACCCCACAGACGCTGACAGCCCCCTGTGTGGTATCCCAGCTCCTCAGGGTATCTCTTCTTTGACCTCAGGTAATGCAAACAAGGGATCAGGTCTCTGCCCCTGGCCCCACCTAGTCATTTGTGCTCCTGACTCTAAGTGGTCTGCTTTTGCCTCCACAGCTGTGCCCCGGCCACGTGGGAAGCTGGCAGGGCTCCTCCGTACCTTCATGCGCTCTCGGCCCTCCCGTCAGCGGCTGCGCCAACGGGGAATCCTGCGGCAGAGGGTATTCGGTTGTGATCTTGGAGAGCACCTCAGCAACTCAGGCCAGGATGGTGAGGCCTGGGATCTCTCACCCATCCTGCCTCAGCTGCAGCTCTGGCCCTGACCCTGCTCCTTTCTCCCAGTGCCCCAAGTGTTGCGATGCTGCTCCGAGTTCATTGAGGCCCATGGTGTGGTGGATGGAATCTACCGGCTCTCAGGCGTGTCCTCCAATATCCAGAGGCTTCGGTGAGCACGCACAGCCTACATTTATTAGCACCGTCTGTCCCAGCCCTGGCTACATGTCAGAGTTGATTTGTTGGGAGTTAGGAAGGCATGGTGCAATGATGACCTGAGGCTTCCCTGAGGAGGTGACAGCCAGGCCAAGGCTGGACAGTGAGAGTAGAAGTAGCATCCCCAGAGGGTCAGCTCCATGGACCCCACTACATGCCAAGACTGACTCTAGGCCTGGGAACACCGCAGTAAATGACACACCTGGAAGGCCTTGAGGGACAAACAAGATGGCTGAGGTACTATAGTTGTAATGGAGAAAAATAGATTTGAGCTAATGAGGATCAAAGTAAACTAGGAGAAAGAGCAAGGAATAGTTGGCTATACCAGGAATCACAGCACTTGGGAGGTAGAGGTAGGGGAATCAGGCATTCAGATCATACTTGGCCACATAGGGAGTTCTAGGCCAGCCAGAGCTATGTAAGAGACTTTCCCAAAACCCAAAACAAAACACCCCCACCACAAAAGAAAACCAGGATGGAGAACTCATAGTCTTGAGCAGTGGAAGAAGGAGGAGACCTCATGGGAAAGAGGTGAGAGAGCAGGTGATATGCTATCAAAAGGCCCGTGATAGAGGCAGCAGCCATACAGGGGGATAGCAGTGAAGACAGGGAGACTCACCCAGGCAGTACATGCAGGGCTTCTTGCACTTCAGTGCTGGGATGACTATGTGCATGCTAAGCAAGCACTCCATCGCTGAGCCATGCAGCCAGCCCTTCTGGGGTTTCTAGGCAGGTACTCTATCAGTGAGCCACACCCCAGCTCTACTTGTACAGGGCCACCTGGATGATTTAGAATTTGGACTTCATTTAAGGGAAACACCAGAAGGTTCTGAGCCAAGGAGGCATAAAAGTGGGAAAGAATGTGGCAAGGACAGGGGCCAGCAGAGACTGCAGGTGAGAGTTGAGTGGAATCTCAGAGTGAAGGCTTTCTCTGTGAGCAGTGGACAGTCAATAGGGTAGTGAGCAGGGGCTATTGGGACCTTCATTTCCCAGGGACGGCTAAAGCCCTGAGAATGGCACAGCATGTGGCCTATGGTAGGAGCATAGTTAGACTTTGAAGTTGGCCTTGGGTAGCTACAGGCAGAGGCATCTTGCACATGAGTCTCAATGCTCCCCTTTCTAAAATTGGGGCTCCCTTGTCTTTGCCACTCAGGGTCATTGGGAGATTCAGTAAGATTCTCCTTCTGGATCCCTGCATAGGGCCTAGGGAAGAGTGTTGCATCCATCTGTGGGACTTGTGGGTTGGGGTAGGGGTCATGACCTGATTGAACCAGGTTAACACACCTTCCTCTCCTTGATCTGGTGATTCTCAGGCATGAGTTTGATAGCGAGAGGATCCCTGAGCTGTCTGGCCCTGCCTTCCTACAAGATATCCACAGTGTGTCCTCCCTCTGCAAGCTCTACTTCCGGGAGCTGCCCAACCCCTTGCTCACTTACCAGCTCTATGGGAAGTTCAGTGTGAGTAAAGGGACTGGCCAGGGCAGAGGGGGCCAGCTGCATATGGCCCAGCACCATCATGCCTGTCCATCATCTCAGGAGGCTATGTCAGTGCCTGGAGAGGAAGAACGCCTGGTGCGAGTACATGACGTTATCCAGCAGCTGCCCCCTCCACACTACAGGTAAATGGGCAGGGTCAAGAGGGACTACAGTAGGGGTGCAGGGAACTGAGGTGAACAGTTGTCTGCTATGACTTTTGCCCCCAGGACCCTAGAGTACCTGCTGAGGCACCTGGCCCGAATGGCAAGACACAGCGCTAACACCAGCATGCATGCCCGCAACTTGGCCATTGTTTGGGCACCCAACCTGCTACGGTAAGCTTCCTTCAGTGGGCAGACTCCATTCAGAAAATAACACTTGAGTAAAGACCTACATGGCATCCACGAGAGCATCTGGGGAGAATCAGACACAGAGGGAGCAGAGTACAAACCTGCAGCAGATATGGACCTGGGGGTTAGGAGGAAGCCCAGGGAGGTCTGTTGGGCTGCAGTTGAGTGAAAGAGCAAGGGCAGGGAGCAGAGGACCAAGTCACAGATGAGAGGAGACCAGACTTATGGGTCATTGTGGGTTGAGGTGTAGCCAAGGCAGGCCTCTGGCTGGGAAGCCTGACTGACAGTCTGAGGACAGTGTTGGAGCAGGGGAAGGGACAGAGCAGGACATCCACATGGGGGAATGGAGACTGGACTAGTATGGCAGTTGGCTTTTCTATAACTATAACAAAATACCCATAGCAGTTAGCTTCTAAAGAGGAAGGGTTTGTTTTGAAACACAGTTTCAGTCCACAATCAACGGACTCCATCTGGGCTTTGGGCTTGTGACAGGGTAACATGGTGTAGTATGTGGCAGAATAAAACTGCACAGTTCATGGCCAGGACACAGGAAAGGTTAGGGGAGAGCCAGGACCCCATGATTGTCTTTGAGAGCATGCCTTTAGTGACCTAAAGACCTCTCCCACCAGGTCCCACCTCCTAAATCCCCACCTTGGGGACCAAGTCTTTACTGTGTGGACATTTGGGGGATACTTTCCCGAATTATACCAAGCAGGATGGGGCAGAAGGGGTGTGTTAGAATGTCAGCAGACTTTTGGAGGTCCAGGTGCAGTGGGCAGTTTACTGACAGACTGAATGTGGGTGCTCAGGACTGACAGAAGTAGAGGAGATGGGGGAAGCAGGTTTGGGAAGAGTTGAAAGCCCGATTCTAGCTGCTGTCACTTCAAGACTGGCAGAGGTATAGGCTGGAAGGACAGTGGTCTCTGGCACCACACACTATCAGTCAGGCCCAAGGTACGTGGCCTTACTTGCCCTGCCTCCAGGTCTATGGAGCTGGAGTCAGTGGGGCTGGGCGGGGCAGCAGCCTTCCGTGAGGTCCGGGTGCAGTCGGTGGTGGTGGAGTTCCTGCTCACCCACGTGGAGGTCCTGTTCAGTGATACCTTCACCTCTGCTGGTCTGGACCCTGCAGGTATGTCCAGCCCATCCGCTGGCGTCCTGGCTGCTGCCCTTCAGTGTCAGGCTCTGTCAGGGCTGCAGTGGGAGGGCAGGTGGGCTCCTGGCCCTACCCTTACTCCACTGACTAGACCTCCCCCCCAGCTCCTTGAGGACCCCACCCCGGCCCATCCCTCCCCGCGCCCCCCTCCTTCTCATTTCAGCTCCTACGCCCAGGATCCCCACTTCTTGGCCAGGACGCCGTTCTTCCTTCACCCCTTATAGCTCCTGGGGGCGCTTGGGGCCTTGGGTCCACCTGGGAGGAGGTGGGAGGTCCCCAGACTTGACCCCACCCTGGCCCTGCCCAGACTCCCTGCCCTGCCCCGGACCCCAGCCCAGTCAGGATTCTGCTCGTCGGAGGGCCCTCTGGCCCGAGGTAACTGACCAGAGCCACTGCCCTTGCTGGCTGCTGGGAGCTGCCTTCTCATCAGCTCGTTCTGCCTCACCCTTCCTCCTTACCTGCCTGCTGCCCCCCCATTCCCGCCTGATCTACACCGGCCCCTGCCTTGCCAGCCCGGGTGGGCACGCTGCGGGGCCGGGGCTTGGGCTGTGGCGCTTGGCTTTGCCTGTAGTCTCAAGTGGCCCAAAGCTTATACTTGCCCCCTTTCGGACCTCTCCAGGTCGCTGCCTCCTTCCCAGACCTAAGTCCCTTGCGGGAAGCAGTCCCTCCACTCGCCTGCTGACACTGGAGGAAGCCCAGGCACGCACCCAGGGCCGTCTTGGAACGCCTACTGAGCCCACAACTCCCAAGACTCCAGCCTCACCAGTGGAAAGGTATGCGTGGGATGCTGGGGAGGGGGGAGTAGCTGGGAGCCCTGGTTTCTCAGACTGCCTGCTCTCTCTCACCCAAACTCCAGAAGGAAAAGAGAGAGAGCAGAGAAACAACGGAAGCCAGGGGGTAGCAGTTGGAAGACATTCTTTGCTCTGGGGCGGGGCCCCAGCATACCCCGGAAGAAGCCCCTGCCCTGGCTGGGCAGCAGCCGGGCTGCACCGCAGCCTTCAGGTCAGAGGCTGAGCCTTTGCTGTGTGGGTGGTGGGAGTGGCTATAGTGCTGGAGAGGCAGGTGACTTCTCTTTTCTCTACAGGTAGCAGACCTGACACTGTCACACTGAGATCTGCCAAAAGTGAGGAGTCTCTGTCATCGCAGGCCAGCGGGGCTGGTGAGCATAGCGGACCCTACATGTGCCCAAGTTGAGCTAGAAGGAACCAAGGCCCTGGTTTCACCTTTAAATGTTGTATTTCAGATTGGAGGAGAGGGCCTTGGGTTTTGTTTGTTTTGTTTTGGGGGGTTTTGAGGCTGGATCTTGCTAATGTTGTTCTGGCCCCCCAACTCTTAACTGCCTTGAGCCTGAGAACTGAGATTACATGTGTGAGTCACCAGATCCAGCAAGGGATTTAAACTTTTAAAACCAAGGCCTCAGGCATAAGCTAGATAAATCTTAGGTACGAGTTAGATATAAATTGCTATTGACAATACACACTGCATTCACTAGTTTATACAGGGTCTTTTGTTTGGTCGTTCCTTTTGAAAATACTTAAGTAATAGTATCAACACCCCAAAACACCCTGGATGCAATTAAAAGAGTCCCCATACTGTACCTGGGAGTGCCTCCCTGCTGCCCCTGACCAGAGGCATCCTCTTGACAGCCATCATCCCTCACTCCGGAGGCTCACGCCCATGCAGGTGTCTATGTGAAAGCCTTGTTGCTCAGTTCCAGTTGCTTTGATGCATGTGTGGGCAACATGGGAAGTGGAGGCAGGCTGCATATGCTGCTTGATTTTCAGAACACACAGCCAGATGACCATCTACATTGACCAGTGCAACTTAGCTCCTCCCACTGCGCTCTCTCTCTCTCTCTCTCTCTCTCTCTCTCTCTCTCTCTCTCTCTCGTGTGTGTGTGTGTGTGTGTGTGTGTGTGTGTGTGTGTGTGTGTGTGTGTGTTCACCATTCCTCCACCCAATGGCTTTGGTGGTTCTTGTCAGCAATCCCCATCACACTCCTAGTGAGCAGGCTCTGCGCGATGCTCAGGAGTAAATGAAGCTGCTGCTGTGTGGGCTCAGCACACAGCTCACAGCATTGGAACAGCCAGTGGTTTTCCAGGGCGGGTGTCCATCTGGACACCCTGCAGAGTGTGTGACAGCTTGCCATGTTCATGCTTCATAGCTGTGCACCAGATGCCATCCTCGCTCTGGGTCTGGACTAGTTCATAACCTTGTCGTGCCGCTCATGCTCTGAACAGCTCTTTCTGAGTCAGGCGTCCTCTAGGGAGCTCTGCTTCCTTTCACATGGTTTCTGCCAAGCTGTATCCCGTCCTCACGGGGTGTTTTGGTCTGTAAGGTTCTCACCTCTGTGCTTCCCCTTCCCAACAGGCCTCCAGAGGCTGCACCGGCTGCGACGACCTCATTCCAGCAGTGATGCTTTCCCTGTGGGCCCAGCACCTGCTGGCTCATGTGAGAGCCTGTCCTCCTCTTCCTCGTCATCTTCATCTTCGTCCTCCTCCTCAGAGTCCTCAGCAGCTGGCCTGGGGCCACTCTCTGGGTCCCCCTCACACCGCACATCAGCCTGGCTAGATGATGGTGATGAGCTGGATTTCAGTCCACCCCGCTGTCTGGAAGGGCTTCGGGGACTCGACTTTGATCCCCTTACCTTTCGCTGCAGCAGCCCCACCCCAGGGGACCCTGCACCTCCTGCCAGCCCAGCACCTCCAGCCTCTGCCTCTGCCTTCCCACCTCGGGCAACCCCACAGGCCCTGTCACCCCATGGACCCACGAACCCTGCTTCACCCATTGCCCTGGACATCTCAGAGCCACTGGCTGTATCAGTGCCACCTGCTGTTCTGGAATTGCTGGGGGCTGGAGGAACACCTGCCTCAGTCACCCCAACACCGGCTCTGAGCCCTAACCCAGGCCTGCGCCCCCATCTCATCCCCCTGCTGCTGCGTGGAGCTGAGGCCCAGCTAAGTGACACTTGTCAGCAGGAGATCAGCAGTAAGCTAGCACCAACAGGTCCCCGGGGAGCTCCAGGCCAGTACAGTGAGTCTTATTCAGTAGATCTCACACCCCACCCTGTCCCCAAACTGTCCCTGGACCCAGCTGACCCACTTCCTATTCCTTTCTGTATTGTAGGTCCTGGCATGGATTCACCATTATTGCCCCCACCCTTGTCTCTACTGCGCCCTGGTGGGGCTCCACCCCCACCCCCCAAGAACCCAGCTCGTCTCATGGCCCTGGCTTTGGCTGAGAGGGCTCAGCAGGTGGCAGAGCAACAGAGTCAACAAGAGCAAGGGGGCACCCCGCCTGCTCCCCACTCCCCTTTTCGCCGCTCACTATCCCTAGAGGTGGGAGGGGAGCCTTTGGGGACTTCAGGGAGTGGACCACACCCTCCCTCCTTAGCTCACCCAGATGCCTGGGCTCCAGGTCCTCCACCTTACCTCCCAAGGCAACAAAGTGATGGGAGCCTGGTGAGAAGCCAACGGCCCTTGGGGACCTCAAGGAGGGGTCCCAGAGGCCCTTCCCATGTCAGTGCCCAGATCAGGGCAAGTGGGGCTTACAGGGATGCCCCAGAGATGACAGCCCAGTCCCCGTGTTCTGTCCCTTCACAGGGTTCTAACCCCAGTTTCTTCTCAGCCCCCCGGGAGTGTCTGCCACCTTTCCTTGGGATCCCCAAGCAAGGCTTGTACTCCCTGGGTCCCCCATCATTCCTACCCAGCTCCCCGGCCCCAGTCTGGAGGAACTCTCTGGGTGCTCCCTCAGCACTTGACAGGGGAGACAATCTGTACTATGAGATCGGGGCAGGGGAGGGGACCTCCTACTCCGGCCCCAGCCAGCCCTGGAGTCCATTTCGCTCCATGCCTCCCGACAGGCTCAATGCCTCATATGGCATGCTTGGCCAGTCACCGCCACTCCACAGGTCCCCTGACTTCCTGCTCAGTTACCCACCGCCCCCCTCCTGCTTTCCACCTGACCATCTTAGCCACTCAGTTTCCCAGCACATTGCCCGTCGCCCTACCCGGCCTGAGCCCCTCTATGTCAACCTAGCCCTAGGGCCCAGGGGCCCATCACCTGCCTCTTCCTCCTCCTCCTCTCCTCCTGCCCACCCCCGAAGCCGTTCAGATCCTGGGCCCCCTGTTCCCCGCCTCCCCCAGAAGCAGAGGGCTCCTTGGGGTCCCCGTACCCCTCATCGGGTACCTGGACCTTGGAGCTCCCCTGAGCCTCTCCTGCTCTATAGGGCAGCTCCACCAGCCTATGGGAGGGGAGGCGAACTTCGAGGATCCTTGTACAGAAGTGGAGGACATAGAGGAGAGGGGGCTGGTCCCCCTCCTCCTTATCCCACACCCAGCTGGTCCCTACATTCAGAAGGACAGACCAGAAGTTACTGCTGAGCTAGGGCCAGGAAAGAACCCTCCCCACATTGGATCTTGGTCCAAGTCAATCCTTTGTTTTGTATTTTCTTGAGCTCGCCACTCCACTCCAGATTTCTAACTTTGTAACTTGCTCTGATGTGGGTCCCTAACCCAAAATCATTGTATCCATACCTTGAGTTGCAGGGTGTGACCATCCCCCACCTCCCTCCTGGGGTCCTTGCACAAATTGGGGGTGGTGGAACAAGGCTGATATCCTGTCCTCCTCCCTCCAGGAGCCTCCAGCCTGTGCTGCTCTGTGCACAGGGGTGGGGAGACAGTCCCTGCCTGCCTCTCCCTATGCACCCCACTAAACCACCTGACAAGATTAATAAATAAAAATGGCAAAAATTTGACTTCTGGAGCCACTGAAGAAGAGACAAAGACTGGGGACTTTCTTTGCTTTGAGGCAGACACTGAGGAATGGGGCAGTCCTGGGAAGGCTCCCAGGGTAATGTCTGCAGGGAGAGCTGTGGGCATCCTAGGAGTCTGGGTTAAGAGCGAGGCTCAGCCTGGGAATGTCTTCAAGGTGGCACTTATCCTGCAGCTCTGCCATGATCTCCTCCAGCAGATCCATCCTGGGCAGCAGTAGGGCAGACAGACCTGGGCTTAGCTCAGGGTGAGGGAGGGGCCCAGGGCCGCCCACCACAGCCTGTGTATCTCACGCCTGTAGCCTGGAGAAGAGACTGCCTTCAGTCAGCTCACTCTCCTCACTATCAAGTTTCTGTGGGAGGAAAGGTCAAGTTGCCACCAGCTGCCACGGAGGCTTAGAGCCTGGGGCTATGGGTGTTCTACTCATGGCCTTTCCTGGCAGCAGCTCTCTGGGCATTGAAGCCTCTTTGTTTGTCAGCACGCAGGGGTGGGGGTCCAGGACAGCAGTCCCATGTTTGCCACAGCTGCCCCTGTAGAGCTTGGGTCCTGACAGAACTTCCTCTTACCCTGCTCCTCAGAGCTCTGGTCCCCAGCAGGAAGGCTGGCTCCAGAAGGCTGGTGGGCAGGTCAGGGCCTTGGGGGAAGCAGGGCTACTCAGGGAATCACAGGTCAGAGGCTAGGGTGCAGGTTAGTAATGGAGTAGGGGTATCCATACCATTGAGATGGGTTCCGGGCAACAGTGTGTGCTGGGGCTAGGGCTGGGGCCCACACCGGAGCTGGGGTCCAGATGAAGACTGGAGCTGCTGCCGAGAGTCAAGCTGCTGCCCGAGTCCCAGGCTGAATTCTGCTGGACTCTGCTGTGATCTGTCACCTCAGAACTATCCAGGGCCTATAGAAAACAAAGGCAAGGAACTAGCATGGTTGTCTGGGTCCCCATACCTCCTTTGGTTACTGATCATTCCCCTGCTTCCTACCTGGGAAGGGTCTGGGAAAGGCAGCACAAGCCTTGATCTGGCCTTGGCCCTGGGAGCCACCTCACGGTACAGATACTCTGGGGATACAGAGCAGATGGCTGGAAAGTTATGCACACCTCCCCAGTGTCCAGAACACCCCATCATCATCTGTACCCTCTAACCTGGCAGGGAACCCAGGGTTACAGGAGACAGTGCTGTCCACTCTGCTGGGGAGTTGACCTTGGGTTGTGAGTCCTATAGAAAGAGGTGAGATGTGATGACATGGGCCCTCTCTCAGGTTCCATTAGTACCCAAGCCACTCTGACCTTCCTGTACCTTGGCCATGGCCTTTCGCAATAGGTACCGAGTGCTCTGCAAGCTGCCCCAGCGGTCAGCAGGCTCTAGGCCCAGCCCCGCTTGAACCAAGGCCTGATAAGGGGCTGGCAGCAAGGGGTCCAGGGCCGGGCTCTCCCCTGCCTCCAGCTTTGCCTTCACTTCAAGTCCCTCTCCCCCAGCCCACGGCAGTGCTCCTGTGGAGAAAGACCGTGAGGAGACCACTCTAGAGCTATGTCTCCAGGGTGGGCAGGAAGTGTAGGTGAGCCACTGACCAGTGAAGACCTCCCCCAGCCCATGGCAGTGCTCCTGTGGAGAAGGACCGTGAGGAGACCACTCTAGAGCTATGTCTCCAGGGTGGGCAGGAAGTGTAGGGTGAGCCACTGACCAGTGAAGACCTCCTGGGCCAGGATGCACAAGCTGTAGAGGTCCGAGGTAGGGGCTGGCATGTCACCACGGATCAGCTCAAGTGGTAGCCATGGGTACAGTTCAGGGGGTGGGGGAAGCCCTGGACTTGGGTCTCCCTGGGGGTAGTCCTGTTGCAGCCTGGGGAGGTCAAAAGGTGAGCTAGTGGCTGCCAGGAGGGAGATAGGGCAGACATGGGGGCAGGCTCTCACCTGGGCTGCAGTCTGGGCTGGTTCAGCGGACGCCCGTGTTCTAGGTGGCTCACCTTAACCAGGCCTGGCCGCACTAGCTGCACAGCATGAGAGCTGAGGCCACCATGGGCCCAGCAGCGGGACTGCAGGAACAACAGGGCCTCCACCACCTGTAGCAGCAGAGAGCTGGGCAGCAGGCCTGGCAGGGCTCGGGGACCCTCTCCAGCCGCTCTTGCTGAATGCAGCAGGATATAAAGGGAGCCCAGCCACACTGGCTCAAAGAGCAGGCTGAGTCCGGACAGGTCCTGTGAGGGGCTCATTGCCATCAGCAGCAGCAGGCCAGGGTGGTGCAGGATGCTGGGAGGGAGCAGAGCAGGTCCTTCAGAATGTCCCCCACCTGCTCAAGGTGAGGGCTGCTTCTAGCCACAGGCCACCTACCATGGACCAGGGGAAGACTGTCTCACCAGCCACCATGCAGAAAACACTGAGACCCTCCATCACAGCCCCAGTCCATATCAGCCTAAGTCCCTTCCCATCCCTTCCTCCTCTCTGGGTACCACTCTATAGGAGGGTGTCATTACAGCTGGAGGCTCCATGCTGGACGCTAGCCCAGAGACAAAGCTTAACTACAACGATGGCTAGCACCACAGCCTCTTGGTTATGGACTGCCGGGGCCAGCGGTCAGCTGGGACTGGTAACCTGCAGTGCTGAAGGTCAGCCAGCAGCACGTCAGGATGGGTTTCCGGGGTCTTCAGCTGACGTACAGTAACAGGGTGGCCCTTCCACAGGAGGCTGGAGAATGGGCAGCAGGTGAGCGACATGGGCAGGATTTCCTTGTGAGGGAAGCAGGAGGCAGGGGCTCGCTCTCACTTGGCCATGAGGGTATGAGAACTGCTCTCGTAGGTACGGTCAGGCTCACCCTGGGTTGGTACTAGCTCCTTGGGGTCTACCAGCGGGATGCCCATTATCAGTGCCGGTGGCTGCAGGCTGTTCAGCTGAGGGAAAAGCAGGGCTTTGAGCACCAAGAGGATGATGCTCTTGGTCCCTGCTCTCCCATCCTCTCCCTCTTACCTGGCCGAACCCCAAGGCTGGGGTTTGGGAGGATCTCCTGATCTGCCCTTGCCTCAGTGCCCTGGGATAAAGGGCAGGCTGAGGGTAAGCATGGGGTCACTGGGTGTGCTGGCCTGGGAGGCTCACGAATGTGGATTGTTACCTGTCTGCCCGTGCCAGCCTGAGTGAGGACAGGGTGCCACACAGGCTGTGTCCAGAGCTAGCTTGTAATTGACTCAGGGACGCAGTGGGCGCCAGCTCCCCACTCTGCACCAGTGCTGACATGTGGGTATGACACCACTGCAACAGCTCCAGCACCTGGGTGGGACACAGGGTGAGACTGGGCGCCCATGCTGGCCTTGCTGACTCTAATGTACCCTGGCCACTACTCACCTCCCAGCTCTGCTTGGCATCACCCTGCTCGGCCCAGTCTCTTGGCGTGCGTCCCTGCTGGTCACGCAGGCGCAGGTCACCTCCTGCCTGCAGCAGGTGCCACACCACCAACCCTCGGCCTGAGAAGGCGCCGGCATGCACAGGTGTGCTGCCATCAAGGCAGCGGCTAGGACAGAACCAGAGGCAAGGGTGGGATGGATGAAGAAAGGGGAGGAGACAGGCACAAAAGGGAGCTGAATGGGGGCTGTCCTGGGAAGCGGGTTACATGAGAACTCAGGGGGGTCAGTGTGGGAAGGTGAGGATCTTTGGGAACTCTGGAAGGCACCAGAATGAGAAGTCACTGGGGAGCCAGAAGAGGTTAACCCAGAGGCCAGGGAAGGCACTAGGCCCTGGAAGGGGATTTGTGCCCTGAGAGTGTTGGGGTACTGGAACCTGTCTACTCACTGGTTGGGGTTGGCACCGAAGGCCAATAGGAGGCGCACAGTAGAAGTATGGCCCAGTAGTGCGGACAGGAAGAGCCCCGTCTGCCCTGCAGAGTTCTCACCATCTACCTGGACAACTAAGGGACAGCAAAGTGTCTAAACCTGTGTTCACTCCAGACTCCTGGAAGTCTCTCTGGCCACCAGGCAACACACATCTCATGAATTCCAGGCTAGCCTGGCACCCAGTATGTACCTAGGGATGACCGTGAACTTCTGCTCCTGCTGTCTCTGAGTGCTGGGACTTACCATGACTAGCTTATGTGTGCCAAGGTGCCAACCCAGGGTGCTGAGCACTGTGAACAAGCATGCTATCAGCTGAGTTACGTCCCCAGTGACTCGGCAAAGGCTCCTGGCCAGTCCAGCCTCCACTGTGTTTCTTCAGCTTGGTGCCTGTTCTTCCCCTTTCTTCACCCATCCCACCTCTGGTGCTGTCCTAGCCAAGGCCTTGATGGCAGCATACCTATGCCTTGATCCCCAACTCCATTTCTGTGGCCTGGAACTAGCGCCTCAACACAGGGCACTCCACAGGCTAGAACAAGGAGAGACATCTGTCTGCCATTAAAATATTCATCCTCCCCAGGCCGGAGGTGTGAAATCAGGGCCAAATGTGGCCCCTTCCAGATCCTCTGAGCTCCACATTCTCTGCCTCACGCTTTACTCACAGCCTCGCCATCATCTTCTGCACAGACATCTTAACTGGTTTTCCACTCTCAACCTGTGCCCCGAAGGCATCTTCCTAAAACACAAATTGTTGCAAGAACTAGATCATCTCAAACAAGTTCCAAAACCAAAATACATGAAGAGGGTGAGGCTTGTTTTATGAGGCCCACCTGGCCTTAATTCCAAAACTGGATGACAGTTTCCAGAACCGGAAAGTAAAACTATGAACGGATTCCATTTATGATCACACAGCAAAAACCTAAGTAATCCTAACTCATCCCCAGAAAGCAAGTGTGCTTCCACGCAAGAAAACCCGTCAGAGTAGTAGACCTTCATGAATTAAAGGACAAAGTTTATATGTCCTGGGCTGAAGGTACAGCTCAGTGGTAGAACACTGCTTAGAATCCCCAGTGAGGGGTTGTGGGCGTGGTTCAATGGTAGAGCCCCTGCCTAGACTCCCCAGTGAGGGGCTGGGGCATGGCTCAGTGGTAGAGCCCCTGCCTAGAATCCCCCAGAGAGGGGCTGGGGTGTGGCTCAGTGGTAGAACCCCTGCCTAGAATCCCCCAGTGAGGGGCTGGGGTGTGGCTCAGTGGTAGAGCCCCTGCCTAGAATCCCCCAGCGAGGGGCTGGGGTGTGGCTCAGTGGTAGAGCCCCTGCCTAGAATCCCCCACGGAGGGGCTGGGGCGTGGCTCAGTGGCAGATCCCCTGCCTAGAATCCCCCAGTGAGGGGCTGGGGTGTGGCTCAGTGGTAGAGCCCCTGCCTAGAATCCCCCAGTGAGGGGCTGGGGTGTGGCTCAGTGGTAGAGCCCCTGCCTAGAATCCCCCAGTGAGGGGCTGGGGCGTGGCTCAGTGGCAGAGTGCTTGCCTGGCATGAATAAGTCACTGGATTCTATCCCTAGCACCAGTGGGAAGAAAAAAATCACATTTTAACTTTATAGATATAGAAAAAATGAAATTAGTCGTGCAGTAATGGTGCACACCTTTAATCCCAGCCCTTGGAGGCAGAGGCAGGTGGATTTCTGTGAGTTTAGGCTAGCCTGCTCTACAGAGTGTGTTCCAGGGCAGCCAGGGCTACACAGAGAAACATTGTCATGAAAAACAAAAACAAAAAATACAAAAAGAAAAGAAAAAAGCCGGTTGTGGTGGCGCACGCCGGTAGGATTTGCTGAAGGAGGCAGAGGCAGGAGGATCACGAGTTCGAGGCCAGCCTGGGCTACACATGGGCTGGAGAGATGGCTCAGTGGTTAAGAGCATTGCCTGCTTTTCCAAAGATCCCGAGTTCAGTTCCCAGCAACCACATGGTGGCTCACAACCATCTGTAATGAGGTCTGGTGCCCTCTTCTGGCCTTCAGGCATACACACAGACAGAATACTGTATACATAATAAATAAATAAAAATATTAAAAAAAAGAAAAAGTAAATTGATGAAATTTAGTGCTTGTATCTAATTATGGAGAGAAAAACCTCAGAAAACTTAGATGGGAATTACTAATTATTAGTATAATTGTGTTTGTATATAGTGTTTTGTTTCTTTGAGACAGGGTTTCTCTATAGCTTTGGAGCCTGTCTTGGAATTTGCTCTTTTTTAAAATAATTTATTTAGATTCATTTTATGTGCATTGGTGTGAAGGTGTCAGATCCCTTGGAACTGGAATGACAAACAGTTGTGAGCTGCCATGTGGGTGTGGGAATTGAACCCAGGTCCTTCGGAAGAGTAGTCAGTGCTCTTAACCACTGAGACATCTCTCTAGCCCCCTGGAACTCACTCTTGTACACCAGGCTGACCTCGAACTCACAGAGATCCACCTGTCTCTACTTCCCAAGTGTTGGGATTAAAGGTGTGGCCACCACTGCCCAGCTATTATTATAATTATAAACCCCAACAGCAAGCATGATAGTACAAAAAACAGATTTAATTCTTTAAATATAAAAAATAAAGTGTGTGCCAAGTGGCAACAGTAGTTTGGGAGTTAAATTTTTTTTTTTTTGAGACAGGGTCTCATTAGCACAGGCTCCTCCCAAACTTTCTATCCTTCACCCTCAACAATCAGAGCTATTGAACAAGTTTAGAAAGTGGCCAGATAATCAACTTACAAAAATCAGTGGAACTTGTGAAACCATTGACTGCTCATCAGAGTGTGAATTCCCTACTCCTGTTTCCAGTCGAATACATCACAAAATCCAACAACACCCCACATCTTTGCAGTGATAATAGAAGGAAAGCCTTTGTGTCCGTCTTTGAGAGAAGTGTTTCAGCAAAGCCGCTGCTGTGTTAGGATTAATCAGTAGGGGCTGAGACATTGTTTTGAGGCTGTGTAAACCTTGAAGAGTTGTTTCCCTGTAGTCTGCTCTCGGGTGGTCCCTGAGTGCTCGCAGCGGCACTGACCTTGGTCCAAAGACACTCCAGGCTGACCTGGAGTTCTTACGCCATAATCAAAAGGGACTAAGATGTGTGTGGGTTGTCTGCTCTCAGGGGCAGCAAGAGCAAGATGACTTTGATAACTGGACTCTTTCCCTGACCCAACCAGCCTTGTAATTGAATAAAGTAACCAGAGTGAGCTAGCTGGGTGCCAGTCTACTCTGAGAAGATTGGACCCCTCCGCTCTTTGGATAATGAAGGTTTGGCATCTTAGTGGGCTTCTCTTTCTCTCTACGGCAGCACCTATGACTGAACATCAATCAGTGGATCTCAGGCTCTTTATTTATTTAATTTTTTTTTTTTTTTGGTTTTTTGAGACAGGGTTTCTCTGTGGCTTTGGAGCCTCTCCTGGAACTAGCTCTTATAGACCAGGCTGGCCTCGAACTCACAGAGATCCACCTGCCTCTGCCTCCCGAGTGCTGGGATTAAAGGCGTGCGCCACCACCGCCCGGCTCTCAGGCTCTTTATTGTCTGTATCCAATACCTCTTCAGCTTCTCCTCCCCGAGTCTGGCTGGTCACACACATGCCCAGTTCACTTTGATGCCAGGGCCTTTGCCCAGGCCATTCCAGCTTCCAAGGGTCTCTTCTCCCACCTTTCTGCAGACTGGCTTACACTGTGAGATTTCCTATCACACCCAGTGAAACACCTCCCCAATGACTATATTTCGTTCCCAATGATCCAGAGGCCAGATCCACCCTATATCCCATTTCTACCATAGATCTTGGCACACAGCAGGTAGCAGCAACAACACAGGACCCTGGCACCCAGTTATGAACTGGTCAATTGAAGTTGTCGCCCCATGGTGCTGGCTGGTTCTTTTCCCACCCTGAGCCTCACCTCTGCGCAGGAGCCTGGCCAGGCCCCAGCATGGGCCTCCAGCTAGAGCTAGGCGATGCAGACGGCCCACCAGGGCATCTGGATCCCTCACAGAGCCCAGCTCCACCGGGAAGCGTGAGGCCTGCGAATGCATCCGCAGCTTGCTTACTGTCTCCGTCAGTTCCTGAGACGGGGTCAGCTAGAAAGGCTCCTGAGGGCAGAGTGGAGGCGAAGGCCAATAGGGCTGGCTGAGCTTGGGAGCCGTGTAGTTGAGAAGGGGATTCAGGAGGGTCTGATGTTTCGGAAAGGAGGTGTCTGGAAGACCCGACTAGGGAGCCCAAGGAGCCCAAGAGGCCCAAGGGGTCAGAAGTGATAGTGGGAGTTTTAGGGCAGGGTGGGCACTCCAGGGAAACTCAAGGGCTGCGGGCAGAATCTGAGCCTGGGAGGGGATCTGCAGTATGAAAGAGCTAGGAGGGTCTGGAGGGTGCTGGTGGGGTCCGCGAGCTGGGGAGGTCTTAGGTTCCCAGAATAGAGATGGGGTATGAGTGAAAGGGCAGCTGAACTGGGGCTGGGGGTGAAGTGTGGAGCTGAAGTGGGTGTGGTGAAAAGCCGAGGGTCCCGAAAGCTCCAAATCACTCTAGCCCTGGACTCTGGCCCAGATGGCTTGGTACCTACCGTTGGGCGCAATCGTGGCTGTCACGTGACTATGGCACAGCGATGGCAGTCTGCGCAAGAACTCTAGGCGCATGTTCGCCTGCTGCTTCCTGCCATCTTGCACTTGCGCAGTAGCCTACCCTAAGAAGCAGCCCTACCATCCTGTAGCAGGAAGGGACGGAGATGTCGGCCAAAGAGGTTTCAGCGGGTTCTCCTTTCCCCTTGCCTGCTCCAGAACTTCAGCTATCCAGTGTCTTTTTGTAGTTTTAATTTTACATATGTGAATATTTTGCCTGTATGTATGTAAGTGCACCAGGCGGCAGCCTAGCACCCAGGGTGGACATAAGAGGGAATAGAATCCCCTAGAACTAGGGTGAAAGGGGCCAGTGAACTGCCATGTGGGTGCTATGAATCCAATCTGGGACCTCTAGAAAAGCAGCCGGTATTCTTAACCGCTCAGCCATCTCTTCAGCTCCCAGCCACACACCCTCTTGGACCATCTTCGATCTATCTATCTATCTATCTATCTATCTATCTATCTATCTATCTATCTATCTATCTATCTATCTATCTATCTATTTGGTTTGTCTCTATAGCTTTGGGGCCTGTCCTGGAATTGGCTCTGTAGACCAGGGATTATTAAAGATGTGCGCCACCACTGCCTGGCTCCTCCTGGACCCTCTTAACCTCCGTTCCTCATCCCTGATCCTATTTCCATGCTCACCCACCCCATGGCTATTTCCAATCTCTTCCCTGAGCCCCATACCTGAGGGCCCTTCAGGACGCCTCCCTTTAGACATCACCTGGACCATGAGGTGTCAAGCCTATCAGTCCTCAGAATCATCCCCACACTGTGCTTTCTCCTGGGCCCCTGCTACCTCCTTCCCTTCCTTGCCCCATGACCCATTCTCTAAGCCCCTTCCCTCCTTTCCATCCCAGTCCCCACTCTTTCCTAGCTTCTCCAGTATCTGAAGCAGGTAGGTACCTCAGAAAGGAGAAAGAAGACAAATTCTGTGTTCTTAACCAGTGGCCAACTTAAACATGATAGGCTCCCTTCTATCTCCCTCCTTGTGTCTCTCAACAGCACTCACAGCACACAAGGGTTCTTAGAAAGCACAGACCTCTCTTTTTAGCAGAGCTTTCCACTAACTCCACTGAGGATAACACCTTTGACCTAGGGTTATGGCAACAATTGCCTTGGTTACTTTGCAGAAGTTTGAGACAGGTTTACTGGCTCATTTCTGGATTCCAAAGCACTCAGGAATCTGAGGCAGTAGGATTCCCAGGAGTTCAAGAGCAGCTTAGGCTACACAGTATAAACCCTATCTCAACAAACAAGTCCCCAAAATGTTGAAGACTGCTCTTGCTTAAACACACACACACACACATGCATGAATTCACACACACGTACACACATGCTTGAGATAGTGTCTCACTAGGTACTGCCAACTGACCTTGAATTTGCAACCTCCAGTCTTAGATCCTATTGCTGGTATTTTAGGCTTACATTATCACATCCAGAAACACATCCTCTCTTACCTGGATGTTGTAGAAACTGATCGATGAGTGGGAAAGGGGGTGAAAGGCTCGGCATCTCTCCCTCATGCCATGTCTGACTCCTTCCTGCCTCAAACTTTGAATGAGAATACCGACTCAACCTGACATGTAGATACGTTGCTCTTTTGATAGCCAGGTACTCAAGACTATAACAAGGGATGAACTTGGTTCATTGGAGTGGGTGTCTGCTTCTTTCAGCCTGAAAATCCTCTAGCCCTGTCATGAACCCAGGACGTCTAGCAAGTTGACCCCAGCAGCTCCCGCACAGAGCTGACCATGTGTTAACCTACCAAGAACAAGCCAGGCTGCTTGTGGACAACAATGAGAAAGGAGCAGGGAAGAGCTCATAAAGCCATAACTAGTCTCAAAGTCATTATGACCTTCTGTGAGTTCGAGGTCAGCCTGGTCTACTAAGTGAGTTCCAGGACAGCCAGTGCTGTTGCACAGAGAAACCCTGTCTCAAAACAAAAACAATAACAAAAACAAAAACAAACAAAAAACAAAAAGTAAATAAATAAACAAAATAAAAAATACTATGACCTGTACGCCCAGTCCTCCTGCCGGAATTCTGACTCAAAGAACATCTTTCACATCAAAACCCATGACTGAGGAACAGCTAACAAACCCCAGCCCACGCCCCTCCTGTGCCAAAAAAGTCTGACACCCTTTGTGTTGGGTGAGCAATTTGGTCTCCTCTAGTCTGGGCTGGCTCCATTCAGTTTTAGATGCTGTGTCACGTGATATGCATCAAGGAGCTTTGTCTCACTTGTTCATAGTAGGCAGCTTGGTCCCATTCCTACCACTCTGCTGTGGGACAATGCTCTTGTACACCGTAAAGATCTGTCACTCATATTAGTTTAATAAAATGTCAATTGGTCATTAGCCAGGTAGGAAGTATAGGTGGGGCAGCCAGGCTAGGAGAATTCTTGGAAGAGGAAAGGCAGAGAGTCAGTCACCAGCAAGATGCAGAGGAAGCGAGATGAGATTGCCTTACTAAGACAAGGTACCAAGACAAGAGGCTAAACATAGACAAGAATTATGGGTTAATTTAAGTTGTAAGAGTTAGTTAGTAATAAGCCTGAGCAATTGGTCAAACAGTTTATAATTAGTATAAGCCTCTGTGTGTTTCTTTGGGACTGAATGACTGTGGGACCAGGCAGGACAGAAACTTCTGTCTATACCACTCAAAGCAAGAGATCACTGCCTGGCATCATTGTGTTCCTTTGGCCCACCTTCTACATGGTAGAGGATCCTGACACATGTCTCCTCCACCTGTAATCCCCATGATTCCTGTTGCCTCTCTGGCTGGAACACAGATCAAGTCCTGAGGCTACACCATTGAGTCCTATGCATCCCTCTGTCCTTAGATTCTCACTCCCTAACCTGTACCATTTCTCTGTGTGTTTTCCTCTTTGTTGTTGTTTTTTTGAGATAAGATTTCTCTGTGTAGCCCTGGCTGTCCTGGGACTTGCTCTGTACCTTAAACTCAGAGATCCACCTGCCTCTGCCTCTCAGGTGCAGGGATTAAAGGCGTGTGCCACCACTGCCCGGCTTCTTTCCATCTTTGTAACTTTATTATTATTTACAGTGCTGGAGATGGAACTCAAGCTCTTGTATATGTTAAGCACGTACTCTATCTACACTTGAGCCATGCCTCAGCCTCTCCCTGGGGAATTCTTGGCAAGTGTCCTCAGCTCTTGTTTTTGTTTTTGAGACAGAGTCTCACTATGTAGTCCAGGCCTGTGCATCTGTGGAAGTCTGAATGTAATTGGCCCTCACAATCTCATAGGGAGTGGCACTATTAGGAGGTGTGGCTTTGTCGGAGTGGGTATGGCCTTGTTGGAGGAAGTGTATCACTGTGGATGTGGGCTTGGAGGTTTCATATGATCACGATACCGCCTAGTATTCCTGTTGTCTGCAAGATGTAGGACTCTCACTTCCAGCACCACGTCTGCCTGCATGCCACCATGCTCCCCATCTTGACGATAATAGACTGAACCTCTGAAACTTTAAGTGAGTCACCCCAATTAAATGTTTTATTTATGGGAATTGCTGTGGTCATGGTGTCTCTTCACAACAATAGAAAACCCAAAGACAGCTTCCTGGTACTACCCCTTTTTTTGAGACAACATCCCTCGCTGGGACTTGTGGCTCAGCAATTGGGCCAGGCTGGCTGACCAATACCTGTCTCTCTCAGCCTGTATACACACATGATGCTTAAAGTTCTTGTAAGGCTACTGGAGATTACACTCAGGCCCTCATGTTTTTGGACATCAGACATTTTACCGACAGAGACATCTCCCCAGCCTGATCGTCAGTGCTTATTGGCTGAAGGAACGGTCTTCCCCTCCTGGGCACATTGCCTTAGCCCAGCCTTTTGTTAGTACCTGCTCTTCATCTGTTATTTATTGCACATCCCCTGAGATGGAAAGAATTCTTGAATAGATCCCTGACCAAGTTCATTGAAGGATAGACA
This sequence comes from Ondatra zibethicus, assembly GCA_004026605.1. Classification (NCBI taxonomy): domain Eukaryota; kingdom Metazoa; phylum Chordata; class Mammalia; order Rodentia; family Cricetidae; genus Ondatra; species Ondatra zibethicus. The sequence goes on along the minus strand of PVIU01003440.1, from coordinate 34,460 downwards.
ACCTCAAGTCATTTTCACCCTGGGTCATCTAAAGATACACACACACACACACACACACACACACACACATTCTCTCTCCCCTCCTCCTCCTCCTTCTTCTCCTCTGCCTCTTCCACCTCTTCCTCTTCTTCCTCACTATGTAGCCCAGGCTGCTTTGAACTTATGATTCTCCTGCCCCAGCCTCCCAAAAGCCACCACGTAGAACTAAAGATCTCTTGAGTTTCAGACATGCCCCACATATCTGAGCTCTGTTGGCCAAGGCCAGGATCAGCCCTTCCCCAAGGAGGCAGCTTCAGGGAGATACAGGCAAAGGCAGAGTCTCTGGACCTTTATTGAGCACATGGCCCCTGCGGTGCTGATGGAGTAACCCTTAGGCCTTCCTTCCCAACAGCCTCCGCCACAGTTCTTGGCTGAGAAGTGCTTGTTCCCGGCGGGCACCCTGCAGCACACTCCGGTTCTCCTGGGCTCTCCGGATCAGGTAGGGGATCACCTCCTCCAGGCAGCCATAGGGGATAGACTTATATACCACATATCCAGCCTGTCCTGTTGGGAAGAGTATTGGCAGAGTGTGGGTTGAGAAAGAAACACACACACACACACACACACACACACACACACACACACACACACACGAGAGAGAGAGAGAGAGAGAGAGAGAGAGAGAGAGAGAGAGGAGAGAGAGAGAGAGAGGTTCCTAGGCATCAGCAGCAAACGCTACTTCCCTTGCTCAGATCATGGCCGACTAGGTGAGTTAGACATAATTCACTATTAAAACACTCTACAGAAAACATTTAAAAGAAACAATTTTTCTCTTGTCCACCCTTCCCTTCTTCATTTCCTTTCTTCCTTTCTTTCTGATTGGTTGGTATGAGATTGGCTTTTATTATATAGCCCAGCCTCAATTCTAATCCCAAATTCTTCTGCCTCAGCCTCTTGAGTGCTAGAATTACAGGTTTGCACCACCACATCTAGCTAAAAAGAAAAAAAAACCCTCAGTTTATTAAGATAATGCTAAGAGCCAGGCGGTAGTGGCACTCGCTTTTAATGACATCACTTGGGAGGCAGAGGCAGGCATATCTCTGTGAGTTTGAGACCAGTCTGGTCTACAGAATGAGTTCCAGAAAAGCTAGAGCTACAGAGAAACTCTGCCTCAAAAAACCAAAAAAAAAAAAAAAAAAAAGATACTTCTAAGAGAGCAGGAAGACTAATTCAATAATTAAGAAAGTAAAAACTCAGAGAGATGGGGACACAGAAAGCCACTCTTTCCCTGAAGGAGAGATCCGATTAATGTTGGGTAACCTAACATGTTATGTGATTACATGTGAGCTTGGTCCAGCTGAGCATTATAAGGACCCTGCCCCACATTAAGCTAGAACTCAGAAAAGTTCTGAGGGAGAGTCACTGAGAAGTCCCCCCACCTTTCTATACTCCTAGAGAATGGGTTAGACCCAAAGACGCCAGAGAAATTCATCACTGCTGTTTTCTGGGATCATGGGCTACCCCGTTCACACAGTGACAGCCTAAATTTGTATCAAGGTATTGAAAGAGTCCTCGACCACCAGGAAGCAGAAGCAGAAGGGTTTCTGTGAGTTTGAGGCCAACCTGGTCTACTTGAGAGTTCAGGCCAGCAAGGGCCGCCATAACAAGACCCTGGCTCAAAAACAAAAGCAAGTAAACAAATAAACAAAGAAAACACTTGCAGTGTGGATCGAGAGCAAAGTGGTCTTTGAAAACAATAACGTTTCTATATTGTGGGGTGTGTGTGTGTGCTTGTGTGTGTGTGTGTGTGTGTGTGTGTGTGTGTGTGTATGTATGTGTATGTGTGGTCAAAGGACAATCTGTGGAGGTTGTTTCTCTCCTTTTTACCTTGCATGAGAAGGGCCTCTTTGAATTGCATAAAACTAGACTAGTTGGCCACAAGCTACTGGGGAACCTCCTGCTTCCACCTCCCATGCCCATAGGCATTCTAGGATGATAGACATTAGCTTTGGCATGGGTCCTGGGGATTCGAACTCAGGTCTTCAGGCTTGCATGTTAGGCGCTCTACCCATTGAGCCACCTTCCCAGGAATAAAGTGCTCTCATTACCCTTAATACCCCACAGAAGGAAAGGAATCCAGTCTAAGGTCTTAGGGAGCAGCAGTCAGGACCCTAAACTGCAGGCAGTATGGCCCATAAATGAGAACCAGCACAGGTCAGGAGAGAAGACACAGGACATATCCCTGTGAGGGCTCCAAATCCTGGAACACTGATCTGCCGGGGAGGAACTCTGTGAGAGAGGGGCAGCTCATGGTTGGAAACAGCAGGAGGGCTCCAGGTGAGAGGGAATGAGAGGGTGAGGGTGGGGGTGGAGGGTGGAGGGTGGGTCATTCACATACCTAGCGCCAGGGAGACATGGTCACACATGCCCAGAAGTTGTCCAAAACAGACAGGCCCATCCAGAGGAACGCCTAGCTCCCACATACTGCAGAAGGGGGTCGCATTATCAGTCCAGACAGTGGCTACATCTAGAGAGCAAGTCAGCCACCCAAGCATTCAAATATGGAGGAAAAGCAGTTGGCCAGCTGGATCCACATTCCACACCCACACATTCAACCAGGGATCAAATATGAGGGTGGATCAGGTCTGTGCTAAACACCGGCACAGGTTTCCCCCTTAGATTGGCCTTAACAGTGTAACTATTTATGTAGTGTTTACATTCATTATTCTAGGTGTTATGAATAAGCAAGCCTACAGGAGGATGTTCATGGGTCATATGCAAATATTCAAATAGTATGTCATCCGATGTGTGGGACTTGAACATCTGAAAATTTTGGTTTCCATGGAAATTGGTCCTAGGACAAATTTCCACAGATTCTGAGAAATTACTCTAGCCCCAAACCCGATGGCAAATAACCACTGTAGGGCTGGCGAGATGGCTCTGTGGTTAAAAGCACTGACTGTGGTTAAAAGCTCTCCCAGAGGACATGAACTGGACTCGCAGCACCCACGTGGCAACTCAACAACTGTCTGTAATTCCAGTTCCAGGGAATCTGATGCCCTCTTCTGGTCTCTGCAGGCACCAGGCAGGCACATGGTGCACACATTATACATGCAAGCAAAATACCCAAATACATAACATTTAAAAATAAAATAAAATTTAATAAAGAGCTCTTGCTTTTGCAGAGAAGCCCAGTTCAGTTACCATTACCCAAGCCAGGCAGCTCACAACTGTTTGCAACCCCAGTTCCAGGAAGTCTAATACTCTCTTTTGGCCTCCCCTGGTACTTGCACATATATAAATCAAATCAATCAGTCAATAACAATTCTTTCTCATGGGCTCTCATGAGGCTCCCATTGAGCCTCAGCTGCTCTCTGGAGTCCCCAGTCCTCTCTATGTCTCAGGAAATAAGGAGCAATGCCTTTCACATCTGAGCCTATAGGACATACACAGGCATAGAAGGGGCTAATTTTTTTAAACCTTATTACTGTGTAACCCAGTTGGCATCAATTTCTTGATCCTCCTGCTTCAGCCTTCTGAGGATAACAGGTGTGTATCATCCTGCCAGGTTGGAATTAAAATCTCCCCCCCCCGCCATGTACCTCCTCATTGTCCCACACACACTACCGCCTTCCCATCACTGTCTTGTAGTCACAGATAGGGGTGGGGCTTCTTAGGAGCACTGGTTTCCCCTCCTCCAACCTCGTACCGCTTAGTTGCTTGGAGAACGGATCCTTCATTGTGAGATGCCACCATGAGGTGGCACAGGGGACCATGCTGGGACACACGGTGCAGCATCAGCTCCAGACAGCGACTGTAACTGAAGGGGGAAGTTCTGCTCAGCTCCTCCAGGGAATGAGGACCAAGTGCAATGGACGGATGGGACTCCTGCCTCCTTTGTTCTTCAGGCAGGAGCTCCTCAGAACCATTGCCCTCTCTTGCAACCTTTATTAAGCTCCCTTAGTAGAAGTCAGGATGGATGTTGGGGTGAAAAGCAGGACTTTGTTTTGTTCTGACACACAGGATCATTATGTAGCCCAGTCCTAGAACTCATGGTCCTGCCTTAGCCTCTCATCAACAAGGATGACAAGCATGTGCTTCCAAAGGCCACCAGTGAATGGCTCCTGACCCAATGACTCTCTCACAGCAAAACCAAGATGGCATTACCCAGGATTAGTCACTATAGCATGGATGGATTTTTTCTTTCTTTCTTTTTTAAAAACAGCACCCCCATTGTTTATTTATTTTTATTCTTTTTTACCGTTTATTTTTTTTTAAAGATTTATTTATTTATTATGTATACAACATTCCTTCCATGTATGATTGCATGCCAGAAGGGGGCACCAGGTCTCATTACAGATGGTTGTGAGCCACCATGTGGTTGCTGGGAATTGAACTCAGGACCTTTTGGAAGAGCAGTCAGTGCCCTTAACCTCTGAGCCATCTCTCCAGCCCCCTGGATTTTTTCTTAAATAATATTTTTTCAGTGTGTGTGTGTGTGTGTGTGTGTGTGTTCTAGAGCATACATGTGGAGGTCTCTCCATGTGTTCTCTCCTACCACAGAGGTCCTAGGATGAAACTCAGGCCATTAGGCTTGGTGGCAAGCACCTTTACCTGCTAAGCCATCTCACCAGCCCTGTCTTAATTGGTTGTCTTAATTTTCAATATGACATGATATGGAATTGTGTATAAGAGAAAATTCCTGGCATGTCCATGATGACATTGGACATTGTCACAGAAGTTTAACTGGGAAAGAAAGAATCCCTATGCCCCTGCAACACACACTGAATGCGGGTGGAACCATTTTATGCATTGCGGTCCCTTGTTGGAAAAAAAATGAGAAAGTAAGAGCCAGGCATGGTTGCACAGGCATTTAATCCCAGCACTCAGGAGGCAGAGGCAGGCAGATCTCTGAGTTTGAGGTCAGCCTGGTCTACAAATGGGGAAGTAGCCTTAGGAATGATGATGTACAGAGGAAAGCCGTGAGCTGGGAGGGGGTGGGGCTTGGGGGTGAAGGAGGAAGGAGACTGTTGCTGTCCAGGTGGGAAACAACAGTGTCCCACATCCTGGAGAGGAAGTGACATGGATGCACGCACACAAGATGTTTGGCACAGAACCCCAAGGCCGGTGATGAGCAAGTGAAAAATGACATTCATTGTACATGCCTGGTGGGGCAGGTCTGTCATTCCAGCTACTTACTTTGGACAATGAGGCAGGAGGATTGCAAGTTCAAAGCCTGCCTGTGCTATAGATTGAGTTCAAAGTCACCCTGGGAACTTAGCAAGCATCTGTTTCAAAAAACAAAAGTAAAAAGCAGGCTGGAGATATAGTTCAGTGGTAGAATTCTCTAGTGAGGGACTCGGGGCATGGCTCAGTGGTAGAGCCCCTGCCTAGAATCCCCTAGTGACGGGCTGGGGTGTGGCTCAGTGGTAGAGCCCCTGACTAGAGTCCCCCAGTGAGGGGCTGGGGTGTGGCTCAGTGGTAGAGCCCCTGCCTAGAATCCCCCAGTGAGGGGCTGGGACGTGGCTCAGTGGCAGAGACCCTGTCTAGAGCCCAGTGAGGGGCTGGGGATGTGGCTCAGTGGCAGAGCCCCTGTCTAGAGCCCAGTGAGGAGCTGAGGCGTGGCTCAGTGGCAGGGTGACTGTCAGGCTTATGCAACCTGCTTTCCTCCCAGAAGAGTTACATGCTATTTTTAAAATTTAAGTGTGTGTGTATGTGTACATGTGCTTGTGCATGCACACATGTCTGTATGTTCATGTGTACATGTGTACATGTATGGGTTGTGGTCCAAGGTTGACATTGGTGTCTTTCTCAATGGATCTTCACTTTATTTACTAAGACAGGCTCTCACTGGACCCAGGCTCATCAATTCTGTTTAGTCTAGCTAGCAGCTTGTCCCCCGGGACCCCCCGTCTCTGCCTCTCAAGTCTGGGATGACAGGCAGTCACCACACAGGCTCAGCTTTTCCTATGGGTTCTGGGGATCTGACCTGCCCCCACTGTGCTTGTGAGACAAGCACTTTATCCCCTGTGCTGTCTCATCACCCTCCACCTTGTGTTTTGAGATAGGGTCTCTCACTGGGACCTGGGGCTTGTTGGCCAGTGAGCTCCAGGGATCCTCCTGTCTGTCTTCTCAACACTGGGATTGCAGTAACAAGCTACCACATGCAGATTTGTGTGTGTGTGTGTGTGTGTGTGCACTTATGAACATACATGTTTGCTCCCTATGTATGCACATGTAGAAGGCAGAGATCAATGTTGGGTATCTTCCTCCAGCTCTGTGCACCTTACTGTTGGAGTCAGGGTCTCTCATTGAACCTACAGATCAATGTTTAAGTTGCATTGACCCCTAGTGAGCCTATAGCATCTGCTTGACTCCAACGTCGGAGCGTTGGAGTCACAGGTGTGTACCCTGGCACTCGGTCCTTGTGCAACAAACACTTTCCCTGTTGTGGTGGACTAATGGGAGGTGTGGCCTTGTTGGAGGAGGTGTGTCACTGTGGAGGCGGGCTTTGAGGTCTCAGATGCTCAAGTCACACCCAGTGAGTCAGTCTACTTCCTGTTGCTTGTATATCAACATGTAGCAGCTACCTTTCTGGCATCATGTCTGCCGAAACACTGCCATGTCCTGTCATGATGATAATGGACTGAACCTCTGAACTGTAAGTGAGCCACCACAATTGAATGTTTTCTTTATAAGAGTTGCCATGGTCACAGTGTCTCTTCCCAGCGAGAGGAACCCTGCCTATTGCTGCCTCCTCAGCCTTGTGACATATTATAGTATTTATTATTTTTCCTATAGCCTCTCAGCCCTGTCCTTACCTTTGACTAGTGGCCTCATAGTCAGGCTGAGTGCAATCTTCCTTCCCCTGGAGTTGCGTCATGGCTCTCTCCTTCTCCAGATATGCACCTCGTACCAACTTCACCCCAAACGCCAGGCCAGCCTTGTGTGCAGCATCAGCATCCCGCTCCAGCCGTTCGTGAGTTTCCTGCAGGGTGCACAGGCAGACTCGGGAGGATCAGGGTGCTGGGTCCCCACCCACAGCCCTTTAGAGCACACTGCCCACCTTCAGATAGGCCTGGTAAGTGTTCCACACCCAGGGCCCATCTTCCTCTGGTCTGTTCCAGCGCAAGGCTAGGGCAGCCACGAGCAGGGAGAGGGCGGGGTTGATGAAAGTGTACTCTGCATCCACCAGGAGCCTCACGTGCTGGGCCCGGGCATACTGAAGGGGGAAAGAAAGGTGTCAGGGCCAGCAGTGTCCATGAGGTGGGGAGCCAGGGCACCCACGTGTTACCTGGGCCACGCAATGCAAGCGGCTGAGAGAGGCCTGCAGGTGCTGATTCTGTTCGGCATTCAGGTAGGAGAGCTGCAGGTTCTAAGGGGCATCAGGAAAGGGGAGAGTGTTCAGGACCACTGGCTCCCTCTAGGACCCAAGTCCCCTCTTCCACAAGTAAGGTGTGTGTGTCTGTCTGTCTGTCTGTCTGTGTGTGAAGAGTTTGTGGGAAATCAGGAAAGTGACTCGCAGGGTGTAGTGACATGTGCTGAGGAAGCCTGGGCTAGTCTATCCAGTGAGAAAGAAAGAGGGCCAGTGAGATGGTTCAGTGGCTGAAGCCACCTGCTGCGAAGCCCGATGACCCAGGTTCAAGTCTCAGGACCCACGTGGTGGAAGGAGACAGCTGATTCCTGGAAGGTGTTTCTGACCCCTCCACTCCATGCTTTGTCATGCATGTTTACAGGGGTGCACACATGCACACACACACAGACACACACACACAAATGAAAGCAGTAAAATTTAAAAAGATAATAAAAAAGAAAAGAAAGAGAGAAAGTCGGGGTGAGACCCAGTCTCAAAAAAGATATAGAACTTTCTCATAAACCAGGCATGGCAGCATACACCTGTAATCCTATCAGGAGATGGAGGCAGGAGAATCGGGAACTAAAGGCTATCCTGGGCTACACGGTGAGTAAGAGGCCAGCCTGGGCTATATGAGACCCAGCCTAAAAATAAACAAGTAAAAAAGAAAAGATCAAACAAAAGCAAAACTCACCCTCAGACTGATGGGGATTCTGCAGTGATGGGAATCCATGTATGGAAGGGGATCCCTACTGTGTGTATTTGCTGAAGTTCATCAAGGTGTATCTTTGGCCCCGCAGGATCTCATGTATCCCAGGCTCACCTAAATTTATTGTGTAGTCAAGGATGACCTTCAGCTTCTGTTCCTTCTCCCTCTGCTTTCCCAAGTGCTGGGTTTGTAGGTGTTTATAGCCAAACCCGCTTCGATTTGTAGCTTTCATTCAACCATAATCTTTTTAACTCTAAAGGCAAAACTAGCTTAAACAATTAAGAAGCTTTAACCTGCGTGCTTCACAGCCTGAAGCATTTGGTGCAGCAGTGAACTGACGTCAGCCATCGAGAAGCGTCACAAAGTAAGATGGATCCATGGGCAGATAGGTCAGATTTTCAGGAGGTGCCATTGACCCCCCAACTCTAGGTTCTGTTACCATGGATTCAGCCCATGGCAGGTCAAAAAAATTCAGAAAAGCCTTGCAGAGCTGGAGAGACCTTGTCCTGTTTTACCAGAATTCAGTTCCCAGCACTCACAGCAGGAGACTGTGTGTCACTCTAGCTTCTGGAGATCCACCACCCTCTTAGGGCCTCTGAGGGCACTGCCCACGTGTGGTGCACACACATGCAATGAAAAATAAAGTGATTTATTTAAAAAGAAAAAGCCAGCCGGGCAGTGGTGGCGTACACCTTTAATCCAAGCACTCAGGAGGCAGAAGTAGGGGGATCTCTGTAACTTAGAGGCCAGGTTGGTCTACAAAGTGAGGTTCAGAACAGCCAGAGCTACACAGAGAAACCCTGTCTTGAAAAACAAAAATCCCCCCAAAACCAAGCACAAATAAACAAACAAACAAAAAGAAAAAGAAAAACCCTGCACCTGCACTGAGCATAGAGAGTCATATGCTGTCATTATTCTCTGAGATGGTTAGAACTGTCAAGTTGACAGAATCTAGGATCGTCTGGGAGACCAGCGTTCTGGGCATGCCTGCGGAGGATTGTCTTGTGTTGTGGTGGGGAGATCCACCCGCAGAGGTGGTGCGCGTTCCTTGGTGGGGATCCTGGATTGGACAATGGAGAAATGGAGCTAAGCAGCAGGAAGCTAGCACTTGTGGCTCCCTGCTTTCAGATCCTAGATTGCCACAGGACCAACTGCTTCAACCTCCTGCCGCGCCCATCTCCCGTGATGATGGACTGCCCCACACATTATGAAGCCCACATCAACCCTTCTCCCTGCAGTTACTTTCGTCAGAGTGTTTATTACAGCAGCAGGACAGACGCTTAGACACATCCTCCCCAATGCTGCAGGGCGGCCGTTTGTGAAGTGTTTACGCTGCATCCAGTGACAAGTCGCCCAGAGAGGATCAAAGGGCATAGGAGGATGTGCACAGCTTATAAACAAATGCCAGGCCATTTTGAGTGTTGGTATCTGAAGGTGGTTTACCGGGATGGCAGTGTGGCTAAACGTTAAACGTGGCAGGTGTGTGGGCGATCACTGCATAATGAACTTTTTACTTTTTAACTGTTTTCCCTGCAGTGCTGAGGGTAAACCCGGACCTTGTGAAGACTAGGCAAGCTCTCTATTACGTATCCACACCCCGGCCCCTCACTGGGGGATTTTAGGCAGGGGCTCTACCACTGAGCCAGGTCCCAGCCCCTCACTGGGGGTTTCTAGGCAGGGGCTCTACCACTGAGTTATGCCCCCAATCTCTTACTGATATATTCTAGAGAAATTCTACCCATAAGCTACATCTGTAGTTCTTTTTTACTTTTTGTTTGTTTTTGAGGCAGGATACCACTATGTATCCCAGATGGCCTTACTTCAGCCTCCCAAGTGCTGGGCTTCTAGATGTGTACAGTTATGCCTTGCTTCTTAACATTTTGTTACGAAAAAATTTTCAAACACATAGAACGATAAAAAAAAAAAAAGAGGCCCAGTATAGTGGCAAATGCCTATAATCCCAGCACTGGAAAAGCTGAGGCAGGAGGATTGTGTGTTCCAGAACAGACTGGGCTACTGTAACCCTAGCAGATTATCAGGGATGGAGACCTGGGGGTCCTGGGGGTTCCCTGCCAGCCAGTGTAGCCATTACAGTGAGCTCCAGGTTCAGTGAGAGCCTGCCTGTTAAAACATAAAATGGGACAGGCTGATGTGCTGGCTAACGCCTTCAATCCCAGCACTTGAGAGGCAGAAGCAGGCTGATCTTTGTGAGATCGACGCTAGCCTAGTCTACGTGATGAATTCTAGGACAGCCAGGGTTATGTAGAGAGACCTTGTTTCAAAAGAAAACAAAAAAATGGAGAGTGAATAAGGAATGTACCTGTTTCCAGCCTCTGATCTCCACAGGTACATGCACGTGGACACATGCATGCTCTCTCTCTCTCTCTCTCTCTCTCTCTCTCTCTCTCTCTCACACACACACACACACACACACACACACACACACACACACTTGCACACACAGAAATAGGATACTGGAATAATAAGGAATGGAAGAATGAATGAATTAATGAATGAATGATGCAAGGACTTCATCAGGGTCAGGCATGACTGCAAACATCAGTCATCCCAGGACTGGGGAGGCCGAGAAGGAGGATTGCAAGTTCCAGGCCAGGCTGGGTTACATTGTAAAACCCTGCTTCATAAAACAAAGCAAGACAAAAGGAAGAGTCACAGGGCTTAGAGTTGACTGCAGCAAGCACACCCCAGTGTGGCTGCTGTTGGCTGCAGCAAGCACACCCCAGTGTGGCTGCTGTTGACTGCAGCAAGCACACACCAATGTGGCCGCTGATTGACTAAAACATTTTTTTTTCTTTAAACCAGATACAATGGTACATGCCTGTATCTCTAGCAAGTTGGAAGGTGGAGGCAGGAAGATCAAGAGTTCAAAGTCATCCTTGACTATACAGAGAGCTCAAGACCAGCCTGAGATACATAAGACCCTGCCTTAAAAACAAAACCGCCGCCACCAAAAATATATGTATAGTTTTTAAGTTATGTGCATGGGTGTTTTGCCTGCATGTTTGTATGTACACTATAGGTATGCCTGGTGTCCGTGGCAGTCGGGATAGAGGGCTGCATCCTCTTGAACTGGGGCTATGTATGGTTGTGAGATGCCATGTGGGTGCTGGAAACCTGGGTCCTCTGCAAGAGCAACAAGTGTTCTTAATTGCTGAACCATCTCTCCACCCTGGTTTTCAAGACAAGTCTCACTGCATAGGCCAGGCTGACCTCAGAGACTTGATCCTCTTGCCTCAGCTTCCCAAGTGCTGGGATTAGAAGTATGCCCTGCCATGCTCAGCAACTGACCTCCTCCTGCCCTGTTCTCTGTGAAGAAAGTGCTGCTGTTCTGAGCCCCCCCTCTGGCAAGCCTCTCATCCAAGCCTCTCTCCCATGTGATCCATATTTATCCATGTCAACCATGTCCTCAGTGACAGCCACCTCTATTCCTTACCTTGCCTGAGTCCATAGCTTCTGCCAGTCTCTCAGGGCTCAGCTCTGAGGAGCCCGTTGACTTTTGGATCCAAGTCGATAGCTCCTTCTGAAATGGGGTGGTGGCTGGCGTGGTGAGGTGGCCTGGTGGGTAGCTCACCTGTGTCCCCCTCCCCCATCTCACTTCGTCACTTACGCAAAGCCGAGGGCTGGTTAGCGCCGTCACCTTCAGCTGCATGAGGCTATTTCTGGCTGGGCCAGAGGTGTCCACGAGAGATCGTGACAAGTCCACACAGCGCAGCATGGTGCTGAGGTTCCCCTCATACCAGGCCTCACTGCCCGGCCAGTGGAGGTCAGTTTCCAGAGCCTAGGAGTCCCCTTCCTACCCTCATCCCATCCTCCTTTGGCCCCACCTTCTCTCTGCTCACCTGGTCTTGGCAGTGGAGTCCGGTTCTTCCTCCGTGGGTACTGCCAGCAGAGGCAGGAGTCCTAGCGCCTGCAGCTTCTGGACACAGCCCCTCACCTCCTCTGCTGTCTCCCCGGCCACAAACTGCCCATAGATGGATGCCCGGAGAAGTGCGCCCGAGAGACGGGAGCCCAGGAGTCGCTGAGACCAGGCCTGAAACTGGGTGGTAGGGAGTGAGGGCTCAGAGCCAGGTCTGGGCAATTTCAGACCAGTCCTTGTGCCGGCTTCTCACCGCGAGTCCGTGGGTAACCAAGGGGGGCCAGGCGCATAGGCGAAGCACCAGCAAAGCCCGCGCCAGCTCCGCTGTTTTCTTGAGATGGAAGGCCCCACCATCAAAACGCAGGGGCTGCCAGTCAGCTCTAGAGGGCTTGGAGTGGCAGAAGAGCTGCAGACGTGTCCAGACCATTGTTAAGTCCCTGGTCACACACCACACCAGGGGCAGACAGCAGATCTACCAAATGCCCCTTGCCCAGCGAGGGGGCAGTGACTGATTAACTGGACAAATCTTTAGGATAGCAGGCTCTTGGGGAGGGGGCAGTTAATAATTAATAGTTAGGGACAGAGGTCAGAATAACAGTGCCAGGACAAGTAACCCCCCAGTGACAGACCCCAATAACCTTCAGCCTGACAGGCCAACAGATCTCAGGCACCCAACTTGCACTGCTGAATAATAGGCTGGACCCAAGAGCAGGGGACTCAAGTTCAAGACAGTTGGGCTTTGCGGTCCCAGCCGAGCAACCTCGCCTCTTTTGTCCCAATCATTTCGTCTTCCAGGGAGCAGCAGTATAGAGTTACTGCACACACTTAAAATGCACATAGCCCACAGCCCTGTTATCCTTGCTAGACATGTAGTCTACAGAACATGAGCATGGGCATCAGGAACAAATGTCTATAAGCACCTTAACACCAAATGAAAGCAACCAGATGTCCACCAAATGGGCTGGATGATAACATCAAGGTATGCAAAGAGGAACTCACGCAATGGACTACTCCACAGAAATGGAAAGAATGAACTCTTCCTACGCCACCAAGTCTTTATTTAACTAAAAAAAATATTTGTTTTTTATTTTATTTATATGAGTATTTTGTCTGCATGAACTTCTGAGTATCACATGCATTCAGTGCCCATAATGGCCAGAAGAGGGCATCAGATCCACTGGAACTGGAGCTACAGAAGGTTGTGGGAGCCATGTGGGGGCTGAGAATCTAACTTCAGAGTTCTGCGAGAAGCACTTTTTTTTTTTTTTTTTTTTGGTTTTTTGAGACAGGGGTTTCGCTGTGGCTTTAGCCTGTCCTGGAACTAGCTCTTGTAGATCAGGCTGGCCTCGAACTCACAGAGATCCTCCTGCCTCTGCCTCCCGAGTGCTGGGATTAAAGGCATGTGTAGCAAGAAGCACTTTTAACTATTAAGCTTCTAACTATCATGGCATCTCTTCAGCCCTTGTTTGTTTTTTAGATGCTTTTATCTGTCAAGTTGTTAGGTTTGTGCCGCAGAGCCCTTTCATCCAATAACATGCCTGCCCTTAATTATATGTCTGTCTGTGTACATGAGTGCAGGTACCCACCGAGAGGCCTCGGATCCGCCCGGTGCTAGAGTTACAGGCAACTGACATGGGTCTGGGAACTGAACTCAGGTCCTCTGGAAAAGCAACCAGGGTTCACAACCTCTTAAGTCATCTCTCCAGGCCCATTAGAGTATTAAAACAAACAAAATATAACCTCATTGTATAGCCCAGGCTGGCTTTGAACTTACAGCAATTCTCCTGTCTCACCTCAGCCTCCCAGGTGCTGGGATTACAGGCGTGCAACACCATGCCCAAGATGGCTTTTTTTCTCTTCCATATGTGAACCCTGAGGATTCACAGACTAGAGACTCCTCAGATTTCACTGGGTGCAGTTCCTGTGGGGATCACAGACACATTGAAACAAATAATGACCCTGGAGGAAGAAGTGTCCTGACACACTGGCAGCACCAAGCTGGGGTTGGGGAGGGGGACACTGAGAATGAGCCAGGTGTGGTGGCTCATGCCTCCAATCCCAGCACTGAGGAGGATGAAGCAGGAGTGTCACCTTGAGACCTTGCCGCAAAAGGGCAAATAAAAACAAAAGCAGCAAATAAAATAGAGAGGCTGGAGAGCTGGCTCAGTGGTGGAGCGCGCCGGCTGCTCTTCCAGAGGACCTGGGTTTGGTTCTCAGAACCCACATGGTAGCTCATAACCATCCACTCCAGGAGATCTGACACCGTTGGGTGCACACACAAACACGTGGGAAAAATACTCATATATCGAGAAAATGAATAAGCACAATAGAGCCAGTAAGATGGCTTATTGGGTGAAGGCACTTGCTGACCAGCCTGGAGCCCAATCCTTGGGACCCATAATGTGGACAGGGAGAACTGACTCCCACAGGTTGTCCTCTGATTGACACGTGGACTCCGTGGCCTGCGTACCCTGGCACCCATTCTCATAAAATAAATAAATAAATGTAATAATTTAAAAGCATAGCTAAGATGAGATGGAGACAAGCGTGGGGAAGACGGGGAGAGGCTGGACTGGGAGCGCTTAGTGCCTGCCTGCACGCGCACAGCACAGTGAGCTGCTCGGTGGTTGGAGGGGGAGGTTTTTGGGTTGTTTTGAGACCTAAGCTAGCCTGTGACTTACTATCTAGTCCAGGTTGGTCTGAAACTCACGATCCTTCTGCCCCTGTCTCCCAAAGGCTTGGATTACAGGAGTGTACCACCATGTGAGTCTCCTGGAAAATTCCTGAACAAAATTTTGTGGGGAGATGAGGGAAGGTTTTTACTAATAACACAAAAGCTATTAAGGGGGAGGAGCCAGAAAGCCTCTCATCGGTGCTGACTGGGTTCCATGACGGCCTTTATGCCAATCACTGGGGAAGAAGGAAATACTGGTCACCTTGGGCTGTCCACCTGCTCCTGTCCAGAGCTCTCACCTGCTATTTTCCAAAGTGAGACCATGCCCTCACCTGCAAAGGTGGGCAGGCTTTGAATGATGAGAGCGCTGGACTGATCCCTCTAGAGACGGGATAACGAGAGCCTGGACGCTCCATGGAGAGCTCTTGCCAAGCATGCACAAGGCCCAGGGCTTTGTCCCCAGCTCCGCCCATAAACAAATCAACCCCAAACTCAGAATACAGTCAGGTAAGCTGAAATAACTCATAAATGGCATCGTTGTTGTTGCAAAATGGCTTTTCATCATTGGCTGGCACGTCAACCTGCCTGCTAGTCAACCTCAACTCTGCCAACCCCAGCCTTGAACTTGATTTTGCACATCAAGAAGGTCCCTTCAGCTAATGTGCTTCTGGAATCCTGCCTCAATGCCAGCATGGCCATTGAATCTTAATAGTGGGGCCCAGGGACTGTTTACCTATAGGAGACACCCCTTGACCAAGTTTAGCAGATCCAACCCGAATCTCCAGAACTCAATACACAAGCCCCAGCTAGATTAGGTCTTTTCAAATGCGCTAGTACCATCCCCTGGTGGAGATTTAGGGAAACTGCACAAACGTCTGCACTTGCCTCATTAATAGGCTGGTTTCCTTTCTTCGCCAGACAACCTCACCCATGCATTTGATCTATTTAGCTACTTGGATATCCCACCCCTGAGACGTTATTTTATTTTATTTTTTATTTTTTTCTGAGACAGTATTTTAATGCCCACACATGGAGGCACATACTTATAATTCAGTACTACGACTGGGAGGCCGCGACAGGAGGATCAAGAGTTCCAGCTCAGCCTGGGCTATGTAGTGAGGTCCTGTCTCAAAACCAGCAAAGGCAGGAGATAAAACTCAGTGGTAAATCTTTTACAGAGCATATGCCAGTCTCAGGCAGCACCTAACAACACAAAATAGATTTATTGTGATAAAAATGCACATAAGAAACTGAAAAGATGGATGGACCAGTGGTTAAGAGCACTGGCTGTTCTTCCAGAGGTCCTGACTTCAATTCCCAGCAACCACATGGAGGTTCACAACCATCTGTAATGAGGTCTGGTGCCCTCTTTTGGCATGTGGACATACATTAAGGCAGAACACTGTATACATAAATAAATACATCTTTTTAAAAATATACATAAAATAAAAACTTCTATCTTAGCCACTTTTAAAAAAATATTTGTGGGCCGGGCGGTGGTGGTGCACTCCTTTAATCCCAGCACTTGAGAAGCAAAGGCAGGTGGATCTCTGAGTTCGAGGCCAGCATGGTCTACAGAGTGAGTTCCAGATCAGCCAGGACTACAGAGAGAAACCCAATCTTGAAAACAAACAAACAAACAGAAAAATGTGGAGAGTGGTGAAGAAAGATCTCTGAAGTTGATCTCTGGCCTCCACATGTGTGTTGGAAGCACAAGCACACACATGCCTGTGTGCATATGCACACACACGTGCACACATGCATGCACATACATGCACACATGCACATACATGCACATACGCATGCGCACACACACATCACGTTCCATTATTATTATTATTATTATTTGGTTTTTTCGAGAGAGGGTTTCTTTGTGGCTTTGGAGCCTGTCCTGGAACTAGTTGTAGACCAGGCTGGTCTCAAACTCATAGAGATATGCCTGCCTCTACCTCCCAAGGGCTGGGATTAAAGGCGTGCGCCACCACCGCCCAGCATCACGTTCCATTATTTACCTCCCTTTTGCTGACCAATTTTCTGGCACACTTAGACTGTGCTCACACTTCGAGAAACACACTTTGAGCACAACGAGTATGTCTCTCTACAAGTCTCTAGTTTTGACTGGTTTGGTATTGACAGCTGAAGAAGCATTGCTAGGTCACCATGTAATGGTGAATTCATTTCTGAGAGACTTTCGTACTGTGTTTCATGGCCCCCAAGCCGTTTCCTATCCCTTCATCAGTTTGCATTTTCTCCACCTTCTTGACAGCTCTTGTTGGTTTCAATTTTCTATGCTTTTTTATTTTTCAGGATTTTATTTTATTTACTTTATGAAACTATTTCTTTTTATCTTTTGATACTATAATATAATGACATCATTTGTGTGTTTAAAATATATGTGCATGCGTTTGTATGAAATGTGCATGCAGGCACCTGGGGAGGCCAGCAGAGGGCGTCTCAGTCCCTGGAGCTGTAGTTACAGGTGGTTGTGAGACACCCAACACTAATTCTCTTACCTCTACCTCCCGAGTGTGGGATTATAGGTTTGAAGTCCAATCTTTCTTTCTTTCTTTCTTTCTTTCTTTCTTTCTTTCTTTCTTTCTTTCTTTCTTTCTTTCTTTCTTTCTTTCTTTCTCCTTCCTTCCTTCCTTCCTTCCTTCCTTCCTTCCTTCCTTCCTTCCTTTCTTTTTCAAGACAGGATTTCTCTGTATAGTCCTGACTTGTTCTGGAACTCACTCTGTAGACCAGGCTCGCCTTGAAATCACAGAGATCCATCTGTCTCTGCCTCCGGAGTTCTGGGATTAAAGGTGTGCACCACCTTTTAAATTTTTAATATTTATTTTCTGTGGAGAGAACACACGTGCCACCGTGCATGAGTAGATGAAAAAGAAAAACCTTTGTGAATGGGCTTTTCCTTCCACTATGAGTGTCCTGGGCTCAACTCAGGCTGTCAGGCCAATGAGTCATCTTGCTGGGTCTATTTCTTTTATTACTTATATCCAAGAAGCTGTGGCTAAATTAATACATCATATCCTCTGCTTTCTTCTGTGCTCTTAGCTCTTAAGTTTTGGCCTTTGAGCCACTGTAAATTTGATTTCAAGTTACTTTTAGTATCTCGTGTAAAGTCCAGTTTGACTCTTCCATATGTGACCTCCAGTTTCCCTGGGGTCAACGGTTGAAGAACTTCTCACCCACATCAAATAGTCTTTGTTCCTTTATCAAAAAGCATCTGGCCAGGGCTGGAAAGATGCTCAGTAGTTTGGAGAACTTCCTGCTCTTCCAGAGGACCTTGATTTGGCTCTCGGGCACACATGGCAACTCACAACTATCTGTACCTCCAGTTCCCAGGGAGCCAGCATCCTCTTTGACCTCTTCAGGACCCAAGCACACACATGGCACACACACATACGTGCAGTCTAAACATTTGTACATATAAAATGAAAGTAAATATTTTTAAAAATATCTGGCCATATATAAAAGGGCTTATGTCTTGGATTTCTTCTATTCTAGTCCATAACATATTCTGGAATAAAATAGAGGAATGAAATATTGTATGTTTCTCCTTGTGCCAGCATCCATATGTTGATTACTGATGTTTTGTAGTAGATTTAAAGAAAGAAAGCATGAGTCCTGGGCCAGCAAGATGGGCTAGGGGTAGAAGCACTTTGCCAAGGCTGATGGCCTAAGGGGAAGAACGGCTCTCAAAAGTTATCCTCAGAAAGTTCCAGAGGTGGCTCAGCAGTGAGGAGTCCTGGCTGCTCTTGCAGAAGACAGAGTTCAGTTCTCAGCACCCACACGGTGGCTCACCACTGTCTGTAATTCCAGCTCCAGGGGCTCTCTTGCCCTCTTTGGGGGACATGGTATACAGACACACAGAAATACAGATACTACATGTATCTGTCTTTTGCTTCTCAGTCTTTTGGCAAAGATCAACTACAGATTCTATACATAATTTAAAAATAAAAATACATTCTAAAAAGGGAATTGTCTTCTGATTACACCCTATCTATCATCTATCTATCTATCTATCTATCTTCTATCTGTCTTTCTATCATCTATCTATTGATCTATCTATTATCTATCAGTCTATCTATTATCTATCTATCTGTCTGTCTATCTTTCTATCATCTATCTATTGATCTATCATCTATCTACTATCTATCATCTATCTATCATCTATTTATCTACTATCTACTATCTATCTATCTATCTGAGGAAAGCATGTCAGGAATGGTAGTACACATCTTTAATTCCAGCATTGAGAAGGCAGAAGCAGCAGGTGGATCTCTGTGTGTACAAGGCTAGCAAGTTCTGCAAAAAATTTATCTGTCTTCCACATAGGTGCATGGTGGCAGATATTCTTGAGCACATGAGCATGTGCACACGCACACATACACACAAAGTAAATAAATAAATGTGTGACATTTTCCCCCAAGATGGGACACCTAGAATTGCACAGCTACACATTTCGTCTTTGCTTCTGTGATGTCATCGTTCATCATTACATCAGCTCCTTAGTTTTGACTTTTATTCTGCATTACCCACATTTCTCCAGTGTCATCATTGAGGTTTGAGCTTATCCTTTTCTGTTTCTATAAATGTGCATCTTTTTATTTTGAAAATAAATTGAAGCTACCATACCCTCTAATCCTAAATATATGTTAGTGCATGGCTCCTAAGCTTTGTCCATGAATGAAGCCATAAGTGTGCATTCTTTCACATCTATAGCTGTTTTGTTGGAATCTGTTCCTGTCTGCATGTCATTTCACAGACTGTAAAAATAAAACAAAACAGCTAAGATCTGGCAATGATCTATAACTATTATTAGCTAATTCAGATTAACTGAACTCAAAATTAACTGGGATTTTTGTTTTGATTTTGCTAAATTAAAGATTGAATTCAGGGCCTTGTGCATGCCAGGCAAGAGTTCTAACTTGAGCCACACCCCAGCCCCTCACTGGGGGATTCTAGGCAGAGACTCTACCACTGAGCTACACCCCAGCCCCTCACAGGACGATTCTAGGCAGGGGCTCTCCCACTGAGCTACACCCCAGCCCCTCACTGGGGGATTCTAGGCAGGGGCTCTACCACTGAGTGTTGTCGGAGGCTGTTTGTTCATTCTTGGCTGCCCAGACGCCCAAAATGATCACACAGAAACTATATTATTTAAAACACTGCTTGTCCAATAACTTAAGCATATTGCTAGCTAGCTCTTATATCTTAAATTAACCTATTTCTATTAACCCATTTCTATTACTTTCTGTGTATTGCCATGTGTCTGTGGCTTACTGGGTAAAGTTCCATCCAGCATCTGTCTCCGGTAGGGCTACATGGCTTCTTCCTGCCTCTGCCTTCTTTCTCCCAGCATTCAGTTTAGATTTCCTCCACCTAGCTTACTCTGCCCTATCACTGGTCAAAGCAGCCTCTTTATTAAAAAATGGCAATAAGACATATTCACAGCATACAGGGGAATCCCACATCAACTGAGCTGCCTCCACGATACACCTCTTAACTTTGAGGCTTTTAAAAGTATTGTTTTGAGTCAAGGTTTTACTATGTAGCTTGGAGCTCACTATGTAGTAAGCCTCAACCTTAGAGAGACCCTCCTGCCTCTGCTTCTAAGTGCAAGAATTAAAGGTGTGGGACACCACACAGGTTGAATTTATTTTATTTCTTTTTTTTAAAATTTATTTATTATGCATATAGTGTTCTGGGCACCAGATCTCATTATAGATGGGTGTGAGCCACCATGTGGTTGCTGGGAATTGAACTTAGGACCTCTGGAACAGCAGTCAGTTCTCTTAACCTCTGAGCCATCTCTCCAGCCCCATGATTTATTTTATTTCTAATTGTGTGCATATGCATGTGTCTATGTGTTGGTATGTACAATGAGTGCTTTTAGGCCCGTCGAGGTCAGAAGAAAACATCAGGTTCTCTAAAGCTGAAATTCCATATTATTGTGAGTCACCTGATGTGGGTGCTGAGAGCCAAACTCAGGTCCTACAGCATGAGAAGTAGCTGCTGGTAGAACTCTTAACCCCTGAGCCGTCTTTTCAGCCCCTATGCTTTTAGTGCCCCAGGCTGACTTTGAACTTGTGCTTCTCCTGCCTCAGCCTCCTGAAGAGCTGGAATGACAGGAGTGGGCCACTATGCCCAGTTTTGTGTGTATAGTAGTGCCAGGGCTGGCTGCAGCCTGTAACCCAGAACCTCACACATGCTAATGCATACACTCACCCACTGAGCATGTCCTTAGGCTCTGAATGGGATTTTAATAGGTCTTCCATATTTCTAAAAGTTTTACTTTTGAAAAGCATAATGATTCTTAAAATGGCTTCTCATTGTTCAGATGTCATTTCCAAGTGGTTCTGTCCCTTTGGAGAAGTTTCATTCCTATAAAAGGAGCCTTGCTTATCCCAGATGTCAACTTGAATCTTCTTGTCACTCACACATTCCGTCATGTCTTCTCCTGAAAAAGAAACCACGTGTTAGCATCCTGCGGTGCAGTGCTCATTGAAAGATCAGCAAGAAAGGAATGCACAGAACCCATGGAGCAAGACATACACTGGCTTCAGGAAAGGAACATGCAGGGCCAGTGGAGCAAGACATACCCTGGCTGCAGGAAATGGGTGTCATGAAGATTCTCAGACCAGATGTCCCCTCAGCTCAAAGGGTAGAGAATCAGGCTCCAAAGCACCCAAGTCTGCTGCCACCTGATCATAGATTCCCCTTGGATCTTCATACTTGACATCAGGCCAGCGAAGGTCATAGGGGTCCTGATGGGCAAGAAGTGGGGTCAGAGCCACAGAGAGACATCCTGTGTGACATCACTCTAGCTCTGGAGGACACACATCCCTGTTGAGCTTCCTTCTAACCCTGAGATTTAGCACGCTTGCTTGCCATGAACAAGGCCTTCTGTGCAATCCCTGGTACTGTTGAAACCAAAACAGAACCAGAAGCCATTATAAACTAGTCATTGTGGCTCATACTTGTAATTCTAGTGCCCTCGAGGCTCTTTCTTTGGATCTGAGGAAAGCCTGGGCTACATAGTGATTTCTAGGCTAGCCAGTGCTACATAACAAGGACCCATCCCACCTCAAAAGTTCTCTGTCTGTCTGAAGGTGGAATTTGAGAAAAGTCAAGGTGGGGTGAGGGCAGATTCTGTTGAAGCTGGGAGATAAGTAGACAGGAGTTTGTGAAAATGGTTCATTATAATCACTTCCTTGTGTGGGGATCTTCTCTATAATTAAGGTTTAAAGCTGGATGTGGTAGTACATGCCTATAATCTTAGCACCCAGGAATCTGAGGCAGGAGGATTTTGAGTTAAGAGCTACCCTGGCCTCTACATAGTGAGACAAAAGGTAAATGGATAAACAGATAGAGCACAGGCAAAACACCCATACCCAACAACAACAACAACAAGGATAACTGAGAGCCAGATGTGGTGGCTCAACCGTGTAATTCTAGTATTTTGAAGACTGAGGCAGGAGAATTGCCATTAGTTCAAGGTCAACCTGGGCTACAGAATGAGAAAGACCTTGTTGCAATAGATAGATAGATAGATAGATAGATAGATAGATAGATAGATAGATAATAAATAACTAAAGTGAATAACAAGAACAACTCTCATGATGTCAGCTGTGGCTTCTGCAGGATGCGAGTTTCAGTTCTGTTTGTCTCATGACTCCCAACACATTTCCCCATCAAAATGGAAGACAGCCTGATGCAGTGACATACAAGTATGACCTCAGCACTGAAGCTGAGGCAGGGGGATTGCCAGTCCAAGGCCAGTCTTCATTCTATAGTGAGACTTTGCATTTTTAAAGATGTGTGGAACCGTGGGATGGCTCAGAAAGCAAAGACACTTGCCACCATGCCTGGAAACCTGTGCTCAAGTCTGTGGACTCATGTGGCAGAAGGAGAGAGCTAATCTCTACAAGCTGCCCTCGGGCCTCCACACACACGTGCACACACAAACACATAGATAATTAATTAATTTTAAGTGAATGAGGGGGGAAAGTTCACATAGGTTGGCCCTTTCCGGAAGTGTGTACTGTTTAGGACTCAGAGAAAATAAATGTTGAGTTCAGCAAACTTGGAGCAGCACTGGCCTGTGAGATAAATATAGTCTCCCTCATCTGCTTTTGAGTTACCCAGGAGCTACAAATAGGTGATAATTATAAATTGCTAGGAATCCATGCTGTGGTAGTGCACACCTTTAATTCCAGCACTTGGGAAGCAGAAACAGGCAGATCTCTGTGAGTTCGAGGCCAGCCTGGTCTACAGAGGGAGTTCCAGGACAGGCTCCAAAGCTACATAGAAACCCTGCCTCTAAAAATCAAATATATAAATAGTTAGGAAAAAAATCAGAGGATGATAGTATTTGTGCAGCATAAAAATTAACTGGAAAAAATTAACTAGAATTCACTGGGTGATGGTGACGCATGCCCACACGCCTTTAATCCCAGCACTCTGGAGACAGAGGCAGGTAGCCTGGTGGGTTCGCATCTGCATACTCTGTGACTGCTTCTACCCTGTGACAGTGATGAAAATCTTAAAGGAAGGCCATAAGTCCCCCAAAGCCCAAAATATTCGTTCTCCGGACCCACCAGCGCTTCCCAGGGAACAGAAACTCCAGCACCACGGACAGCGCTTCAGCCTCCCGGTCACTGAAACTGGGATAGTGGAATCTGAGACCTGGGCCTGGGATTGACACCAAGAGAGACCCTCCGCCTAGAGTGGTCAGGCTCAGGAGAGAGTCGGGCTTTCTGTTTTGTTTTGTGGGTTTTTTTCTCCTAGTCCTTTTGAGTACTGGAAGACAGGCGGATGCCCTGTACTCAGTTTGAGCATCAGGCACACTTCTCATCCCCTGGGTGTGAGTGGGTAGTGGCAGGTTGAAGTGCCTGCCTGTAATGGGCACCTGCCAAGCCATCGTCCTCACTCCATCTTGAGTTCTCTGCCCTCTCCCACTCTCAGCCCAGTCTATGAATAGTGTTGACCTGTAAATCTCTGACCCTGTGGATGAACACCGACCCAGGCTTATCCAAGTAGTATAATTGGGAGATGGAGACTGGGCAAGTAGGAGTTCAAAGTCATCTTAAGTTACATAGCAAGTTAAATCTAGTCTGGGCTATATGAAGTCCTGTCTCAAAACAAAATCTCCAAAACCAAATGGTATATTCTATCATGTCTTAGTGCTTGGCTCAGCAACATGTGTGTGAGGGCAAAAGCAGACCAGTGTATGCCTGCACTGTGCATTGGGAGCTACCTGGAAAAAGAGTCATTCTCTTTCTTTGAAGATTTCAAATATAACAGGATGGAGAGCTGGCTCCACTGGGAGATGTTTAGGGAGAAATTCTGAGTCTAGTTGTGCCCGAAGACAATTCTAGCGTGTAGCTTTTCAGCTGAGTGGATCAGACATCCTTTCTCAGACCAGCGAGATGGCTCGGCGGGTGAAGGCACACATCATGAAAGTCTGCTGGTTTCCACAGAATTGTCCTCTGACATTGGCATGTGCATCATGCATGCACACCCATATATAACACATCATGCATGCACACATGACATTAAAAAAAACTAGTTCTTAAAAACGCTTTCTTTCTAGCAACTTAACCAGTGTGGTGGAGATGGCTAATGGTCCAAGGAAACACATCCCTTCCTTCTCCCACAGTGGCAGAACTGTAGACAACAGTTCCCAGTCTCTTTGGTTAGACACAGCCATGTGATCATGTTCCCGCCAATCAGAAGAGAGCAGAGGGGAGGGTGAGCATTTCTGGGTCTCTCTGGCACCTTCTTTCTCTGTCTTCCTCTAGCTGGTTGATCCCCCACCCCCGCTAAGCTGACCTATGCCTGAAGACCCAAGCAATGGGTATATTAGAAAATGACAGGAATACAGGGAGAGAACCCTGGGTTCTAAACCACTGGGTACAGTGGGACTCCATTTGGGCAGTTGTATGAGAAAGACCTCAGCTTTTTTCTTGGAGAAAACGGAATCTCACTATGTAATCAAGGCTGAACTTGTATTCTCCCCCACCTTCCTCCTCCTCTCTGGCGTGCACCATCATTCCTGGATCAAGGTGGATCACTTTGGCTCCTCCTACCACTGCATTGAGGCTGGGTCTCTTTGTCACAGCTGTGTATCCTAACTGATATGCACAGTAGGAGGTGGATTTTCAGCCTAGACAACCTGGTGATAAGAAATTCCTCACCATTTGGACTTCATCATAGAGGGGTCCCCAGACCCCAGCCAGGCCATAGGCTCTCTCCACCTCATCGTAGAGGCGTCCAGGGAAAGCTATGTCTTCATCTTCAATACCTGTGAAGGCTGGAGTTGGCAGACATTAGTGTTGGGGAGGGACAGTGTCCCCCTCAAAGGCTCACATGCTGGGGGTTCAAGCCACAGTTCGTGGTCCTAGTCTGAGAGGTTCTGGAAACTTCCGTGGAGGGAATGCCTGGCTGGACAAAGCAAGTCACAGCGATGTGTCCTTGGAGGGAGGGCTCTCTTGCCTCTGGTCCTCTTCCTGTCTGGCTCACTCTGTTTCCTGTCCACCATGAAATGAGCAGCTCTCCTGTGCCCCACAAACATGTAGCCAAGCAGCATGGATAGAACCCTCTGAAGTGAGGCAATAGAAACCTGGCCTTCTCGGGCTGTCCTCTGAGGTATTTTGGTCATAGTAATACAGAAGTAGCTAACAGAGCTTGGATGGAAAAGATATCAGAGGGCCCAGTTCAGATGTCAGGGTACCTGGAAACAGGAGGAGTCCTGGTGTGGTCATGACTCACCTTGGTGATAAGACACCTCTTCCAGTGTGGGGGGAAGCTGGGGGCTGAAGTCCCTCATGGAGTGGTAATGTGGTTCCACTTCTGTGCTAACCTGTCACACATACACATGCACATGCATGAACACACATGCATGAACACAAACATGCACATGAACACACACATGAGCATACATGCACACACATGAACACATGTACACACACGAACACACTCGTGCACATGCACCCCATACAAACACATGCATGAGCACACATGCATATGCACACATGAATACATGCACATACACACCTGAACACATGTACACACCTGAACACACATGAATACACACGAACACACATGAACATGCTGCATGAACACACAAACACATATATGCACACATACATGGATACACATGCACACAGACACATATGCACACATGAACACGCAAATGCACACACATGTACATACATGAACACATGCACGGGCACACATACACATGAACAAACACATGCAGACACCTGAAAACACACGTGCACGATGAACACATACAAACATACAAAACCAGAAAACAAGGTCATTTCCCTTGACTTGCTGGTTCCAGGAGATGACAGTGATTAGCCTGAGCTGAGCTGGAGGCTGCCGGGCCACCCTCACTCACCATGGAGCTTCTTGTGTCCCGGTCCCCAGTCCACTGACTCTCCTCATACTCATTCCTAATTCGGTCTTCCTCCGACCTTCCAGGACGAAAGTGTAGATGAAAATGGGCACTGAGTCTGCCACCCGGCACTCCCGAGCTCTCCCGAGCTCTCCCACTTACCCTGCCTCTGTCTTCTCTGAGATCTCTGAGAGAAACAAGAAAAGGGGTCTTAGAGACTCTGCTCATGCCCACGACCTCTCTGGGCAGAGTTGTGCTCTCCCACCCACCCGGTCTCCAGCTTGGCAGTGAGGGAGCCCTCTCCTTACCCTCAGCAAGGCGCCTCAGTCTTCGCCGCCAGAGGAGTCCCCCAGCACAGGAGGCACTGGAGAGCAGTAGAAGACCACCAGCCGCAAACAGCACGGGCAGCAGGGGCAGCGTCAGGGGTCCTGGGAGCGGAAGATGCCCCCTGGTAAACCCCAACACCTGGATGCAGGGTTCTGAGAAAGCCAGTCCCTGACAAGGACCGTCAGCGTTAACCTCACTGCGCCTAAGTCACCCAGAAGATGGGTGCAGCAAGAGCGCTTTGGGGTGACAGCACTGTGTAATGGGTTAACTGAGAGGGGGAAGCCAGGCCTAGGTGTGGGTGGCACCACGCCCCTGGGCTGGGAACACAGAGAGGATCAGTAGAGGGAAGGAGGAAGCCGGCCTGAGCATGGACATTCTCCCTTAGCTTTTTGTCCACTGTGGTGCGAATTGAGCTGTGCATGAGCTGAAGCAAATCCTTCCTTCTCCTAAGTCCTCCCGTCAGGTACTCTGTCAAGTGAGGACAGAAGTAACTCACTGACACCAGCAGAGGTCTCCTCCGTCAAAGAAGCCAGGTCCACGACTCCTGGTCCACCCCATCAAAAATTATTTATTTGTGATGTGTGGGAGCGTATGCATGAGCGCATGTGCATTGTCCACGTGTGGGAGGTGGAGGTCCATGTTGGGTGTTTTCCTTTATTGCCCTCTGCCTTATTTTTTAAAAATATACACATATATGCATACATATACATATATATGCACATATACAAATGTACACACATATACATATATACACACATAACATATACGCATATATACATGCACATAACATGTACACACATATACATATACAAACATACACACATGTATACATATACACACATATATATGCACATATATACAAATGTTAGATCAGTTTATCTCATGTATTTAAATGTTTTGTCTGCACATAGGTATGTGCATCATGGGTGCGTGTCTTGTGCCTGTGGAGGTCAGAAGAAGGCATCAGACTCCCTAGAACTGGAGTAATGGATGGTAGTGAGCCACCATGTGGGTGCTGGGAGTCCAATCCAGGTCCTGGAAGAGCAGCCAGTGCTCTCGCCACAGAGCCATCTCTCCAGCTCCTAGTTTAGTTTTTAAGATTTATTTATTTTTGTTTATGTGGATGAGTATTTTGCCTGTATGTAAGTATGTACATGATGTGTGTGCAGTGCCTGTGGAGGAAAGAAGAGGGCGCTGAATCCAGAGCTGAAGATACAGGCACTTTTGAGCCACCTGATGTGGGACCAGGAACTGAACTTGGATTCTCTACCGTCTCCCTGGCTCCTGTCTTGTTTCTTTGGGACAGCGTCTCACTGAGGCCGGGGCCACTGCTTTAGCTAAGCTGGCTAGCCAGCAAGCCTTTGGGGTCTGCCTGTCTTTGTTCCCCAGGCCCAGGTTACAGCTGTGGGCGGCCACATCAGGATTTTATGCAGCTGCTAGTGATCTGGACTCGGGTCCCCAGGCCTACACAGCAGGTGCTTCACCCACCGAGCCATCTCCCCAGTCCCTGCACCCTTCTTTCCATCCAAGGGCAGGTGGCTTCTTCCTCAAGTAGAGCTGTTAGCAGTGGGTCCTTGCTCCGGCTGAGCCCTCTGTGACAGGAATCCCCTGCACACTGGTCCATGTTAAGGCATGCCATTTGCCAGTGGGGGAGAGTGGCTAAAGTGCCAGAATTCAAACCATGAGACAGCAGAGCATGCCTTTCTTGCTGTTATTCGAGCCCGTGACTATCTCCATGTGAGCTCCCGAAGGAGCAATTACCTCCATTGTCCCAACCATGAGGCAGATGACTGCCACGCATATGAGGACGAATCCATCTGAGATCAGTCACAGTCTAGTGGTCAGTTGATCATAGGGATGATTTAAACGGGCCCAGCCCAGAACTGTCCCAGCAGACTCATAAAATCATGGGGAATAATGTATGTTGCTAAGTGCCTCCATGTTTGGGGTAGTTTGTTACACAGCTGAAGCTAACTTATGCAGCCACCTCACAGAGAGAGCATGGATGTAGCCAGTTCTTTTTGGTTATTGTTGTTGTTTGCTTTTGGGAGGTGGGAGTGTTTTGCTATGCAGACCAGACTGACTTCAAACTTGTGACCCTCCTGTGAGCCTCCAGAGTGCAGGGTTATGGGTGAGGACTAGCTAGCTAATGGCTTTAGAATTAAGATAAGGCTGGGAAGATGGTTCAGGAGTAAGAGCACAAGATTCAAACCCAAGTTTGAATCTCCAGCATCCACACAAAAGCTGGCTACGGTGTGTGTGTGTGTGTGTGTGTGTGTGTGCGAGAGAGAGAGAGAGAGAGAGAGAGAGAGAGAGAGGGGGGGTGTATTGTAGGATCAGGACAGGAGGCTCTCAGGTTAAAAAAAAGATCAGACAGTCGGGTAGTGAGAGCACATGCCTTTAGTCCCAGCACTTGGGAAGCAGAGGCAGGTGAATCTCAGTGAGTTCAAGGCCAGCCTGGTCTACAGAGCAAGTTCCAGGACAGTCAGGAAGGTTACACAGAGAAACCCTGTCTTGGGAAAAAAAAAATCAAAAACAAAAGCAAAGAAAAAAAAATCAGGCAGAGGGGGCTGGAGAGATGGCTCAGAGGACCTGAGTTTGGGGGGCTGGAGAGATGGCTCAGAGGTGAGTTTGGGGGGGCTGGTGAGATGGCTCAGAGGACCTGAGTTTGGTTCCAGACACCTACATTCCGTGGCTCACAACTGCCTGTAACTCTAACTCTAGGGGATCCAGTGCCCTCTTCTGGCCTTGGTGGGCATCCACACAACCTGTCATTTACACACACACCTTAAAAATATAAATAATAATGATTATTACATCTTAAGAAATAAAACAGGCCAGGTGGTGGTCACACACACACACACACACACACACACACACACACACACACACGTACTCACATACGCCTTTAATCCTAATACTCAGGGAGACAAAGGTAGGCAGATTTCTGTGATTTCAAGGCCAGCCTGGTCTACAGAGCGAGTCCCAGGACAGCCAGAGATACACAGAGAAGCCCTGTCTCACAAAAACAAAAACAAAAGAAGAAGAAAAGAAAACAGAGCTATCTCTAGATTCACTGACAGACCCTGTCTCAGGGGACCAAGGCAGAGAGGCATAGAGAACTTTTAATGTCATCCTCAGGCCTCTGCATTCATGCCAGAGGACACACACACACACGCAAGTACACACCTGTGAACCTATGAACATACAGCATTAAACTAAATTATGCCAGGCACGAGGGCTCATACTTGTAAATCCAGCGCTGGAAGACTGGGGTAAGATTACTACAAATTCATGGCAAGATCCTGTCTCAGAAACAAAAAGAAAAACTGGGACTGGGGCTATACCTCAATGTGGTTGCGTGGCGTGCGCAGGCATGGCACTAGGTTTGATCCCAGAATTGCACAAAAAGAGCTAAACCAGCTTATGAAAGAAGGAAAGGGGCCTGGCGGTGGTGGCGCACGCCTTTAATCCCAGCACTCAGGAGGCAGAGGCAGGCGGATCTCTGTGAGTTCAAGACCAGCCTGGTCTACAGAGCTAGTTCCAGGACAGGCTCCAAAGCTACAGAGAAACCCTGTCTTGAAAAACAAAAAACCAAAAAACAAAAACAAACAAAAAAAAAAAGAAAGAAAGAAAGAAGGAAAGGGACCTGTGGGGACCTTCAGGGGGTCAGTTAAGCCTTTGGCAGCGATGGCCACAAGGGAGGAGGACCGGGTGTTGGGGGGAGCGCTTGCCTGGAGGCTGCTCTGTGGGCAGCTGGTGGTCTGTGTCTTCAGGAGCCTGGTCCAGTCCTGTGGGTGGAGAGAGATTAAATTAATACCAGAAATCGGATAAGCCCGAGGGATCCTTCTGCTTCTTAAGCTCTCCAGCTGACTTAAAAGATCATGGGAATGGCGCGTGACTTCTTAGGGCCATTTTATTTTATTGCTTTTTTTAAAGATTTGTTTTTTATGTGTATCGGTGTTGTGCTTACATGTATGTGTATGTACCATGTGCATGCCTGGTGCTCAGATGGTTGTGAGTCACCATGTTGGTGCTGGAACCTAACCCAGACCCTCCCCAAGAGTAACAGGCGCTATTAGCGACTGAGTCAACTCCCCAGCCTTCTTAGTGACGTTTTAAAGACAACACACTACAGCAGTCCTGTGCCAATAATCACAGTGAATTATTAATTAGTGTTTTATAGTGTGTATGTTCCTTTAATGTGAATTACCAATTTGTTGAGTTAATAAAAAAGGGTGCTGGGAGAGGGGGAGGTGGTTCAGTGGGTAAAGGCATTTTCACTAAGCCTGACGACCTGAGTTCAGTCCCTGGGCCCCACATGGTGGAAGAAGAGAAATGACTCCTGCGCATTGTTCTCTGACTTTCACAGCCATGCTGTGACATGTTTGCTTGCATACACAAATGCATGCACGATAAATACATAAATATAAAAACATTTAAAATAGTTTAGATATACTTCTGCATTTATATGTAGGTATGAATGTAGGAACAATAATTAAAGAAAAAGAGGCCATGCATTTGGTTGGAGAGGGGAGAGAAAAGGGGGAAATGATGTAATTATTTTAAAAATATAATTAATTGAAATACAGGACAGTGGGAGAGATGGCTCAGCAGGCAAACACAATGGCTGCCTTCCAGAGGACCCAGGCTCAGTTTCCAGTACCCGCATGGGGGCTCATAACCAACTGTAACTCCAATTTCAGGAGATCTGTCCTTGGCTGGTATTTGGTGCACACAGAATGCACATACATACAAGCAGGCAAAACACCTAGGCAAATAAAATTTTTAAGAATAAATAATATTTAAAAATAAAAAAATTAAGAATGTCTTAAAATAGAAAAAAATAAATTTGAAAACAAATATTTTAAAGATATTAGTCTTTATTGGAGTTCCACAGCCGAGCTATAAATTAGAAAACTGGAGGAAGGGAGGTGAACATAGTCTGTGTTTTAGTATTCAAGGGTAAAGGCTGTAATGTAAGGAGCGCATGGCGGGTGGGGGGGGCCACTAGGAATGCTGATCCCTTAGAGGAAGACAGAATTGGAGGCGCTCCTGTCCAAAGCAAGCTGATGCAGAGTGGGGACATTTCCTTTACATTTAGGTCACAATGTTGCATTGTCCAAAGAGCACATAAGATAAGTCACTTTCTTTAATCCTCACAACCGCGAGAGAAACCTACTTTCAGAAACCTGGGCGGAGAGCTCTGGGAGGAAAGTGTTTCTAGCTGGGTTGGTGGCGGCGGTGCACACCTGCGATCCCAGCCCTCACAATTTTCTGCTGAGTGCAGCGGTGCACACCTGCGATCCCAGCCCTCACAATTTTCTGCCGAGTGTGGTGGTGCACACCTTTACTTCCAGCACTCAGGAGGCAATGGCAGGTGGATCGCTGTGCGTTCTAGGCCTGCATAGTGAATTCTGGGTTAGCCATAGGTACACAATTAGACCCTGTCTGAAAAACAAAGTAAGAATCTCCCTATTTTCCCACAGACTAGTGGCTAAAAGTTGGTCTCCAGAGCCCATCCCTGCCTGAGTTCAAGGCTTTTACCTCCAGCTCCTCCTGAATGTGTGACTTTGATCAATTTGCTTAACTGCCCTGGGTCTCAGTTCTTTGATTTGTGAGTAGGAGAAATAACAGTTTCTACTTTGCTATACCATCCCCCAAATTGTCCAAAACCCCACAAAACTCTTTCCTGCTCAGGACTGCCTCTTCCCACCTGGGGTAGTGATGGAGACCTGGATCCCTTTGTCAGTCAACCCACTGTCCCCAAGGGCATTGCTGGCCAACAGCCAGATCCTGTATCGCGTAGAAGGCTTCAGTCCAGTCAGTGTGAAGGTGGTGGCTTGGGGTGGCAGGACATCTATGTAGAGGAATCCTGGAGTCTCGAGGGCCTCATACCTGCGTGGGGGAACAGTCAGATCAGCAAAGCGTCTCTCTCCACTGTGTGGCCTGCTTCTCCTGCCTTGCTGGAGGCCCCACCTGATCTGGAACCGCTGAGGCAGACCCCCATCAAAGCCAGGCTTCCACTCCAACCCTACTGAGTGAGGGGCTGTGCTCACCACCTTCAGTCCCCAAGGAGGGTCAGGGCGGCCTTGGGAGAGAAAGGGGGGATTGTTAGGGGATACAAAAGGAGTCTAGAAGTTTTCTTCCAGAGTCTCACAACCACCTGTAACTCTACGGGTACCTAGCACACAAGTAGTTCACAATATACATGTATACACAACACTCACACACGGAATTAAAATAAATAGAATTGTTTTTAAAAATTCACCTTGAACACTGAACCCCCAAAACCCCAAGTTTTGCTTCCAGCAAAGTGTGAGGGGAGGGCAATCTTCCCCACCACATTTTCTTCCCTCCTTGTTTATTTGTTTGTTTGAGACAGGGTCTCCCTTTGTAGCCCTGGCTGACCTGGAACTCACAGAGATCCACCTGCCTTTGTCCAGTGCTAAGATTAAAGGTGTGCAACACCACACACAACTTCAAACAATTTTTATTATATTCTATGTATTTATGTCTCTGTGTGTGTGCGTGCGTGTCTGTCTCTCTCTCTGTCTCTGTCTCTCTCTCTCTCTCTGTCTCTCTCTGTGTGTGTGTGTGTGTGTGTGTGTGTGTGTGTGTGTGTGCGCACGCGCGCGCGCGCTGTGGAGATCAGAGGACTATTTTTCTTCTGTCACCATGAGGGCTCCAGGGGTGGAACTTGGGTCACCAGCCTTGATAATAAAAAGCTTTACCTACTGAGCCATCTCACTGGCCCAGGTGATTTTTAAAACTTTTCAATTTATTTGTGTACTTTTTAATGTGAGTGTTCTGTTTGCATGTACACCTGCATGCCAGAAAAGGGCAGCAGATCCCATTATAGATGGTTGTGAGCCACCATGTAGGTGCTGGGGATTGAGCTCAGGACCTCTGGAAGAGCAGTCAGTGCTCTTAACTACTGAGCCATCTCACCAGCTCCCCAACTGTTTTTTTTAAAAACTTTTATCTATCTATCTATCTATCTATCTATCTATCTATCTATCTATCTATCTATCTATCTATCTATCTATAGACAGGGGTCTGTCTCTGTATGTAGCTTAGGTTAGCCTGAAACATTTTAATCCTCTGGCCTTAGCTGCCCGGCTTCTGGGAATACAGGTGTGTGTCCTTATATTGGTTCCACTCATAAATCTTTATTTTATTTATGTTTCTGGTTTTTAGTATATATTGCTGATTCACTCCCACTGAAGATGTGGCCAGCTGGAGGCTGAACATGTGGCTCTGCTGGCAGGGTGTTTTTATAACATCCACATATGTTGCAGAAGGCCGATCTCTGGGTTTGATCCCCAGCCCTTCACAAGCCCAGCATGGTGGCGCCCACCTGCAATCCTGTTCCCCAGAGCTAGAGGCAGGAGGACCAGGAATTCAGAGTCGATCCCAGGCACACAGCCAGTGAGGTCGTCATCACTCTCACTTGCTCTTCAGCGAAGGTTAGTCAACACAAATTAATCCCTCCTTGAGGCATGTCATAACCTTCTCTCCTCTTCTTTTCCTTTAAGGATTTGCTACTTATTTTTACTTTATGTGCACAGGCGCTTTGCCTGCGTGTGTGCAGCACATGCATGCAGTACCTGTAGGGACCTGAAGAGGGCATTAAATCCCCTGGAACTAGAGTTACAGAAGGCTGTGAGCCACTTGTGGGTGCTGGGAATTGAACCCGGGTTCTCTGTAAGAGCAGTCGATGCTCTTAACCACTCAGATAACCCACAAACTTCTTAAACTTAGGAACATGACAAGGTATTTTAGCCTTCTGCATGGTGACCATTTTAAATAACAAAAATATCAACAAAATGAAAAACCAAGACAAAACCTACATCCCTAAGTAGGCCACATAAAGAACACGCATTTACATCATGACCCCTAGGATAACAAGGCAGAACGTCAGTGGTTCACCATCAATAAAAACATGCCCATTAAGCCAGGTGGTGGTGGTGCACACCTTTAATCCCATCACTCTGGAGGCAGAGGCAGGAGGATCTCTGTGAGTTCCTCCTGGTCTACAAAAGTGAGTTTCAGAACATCCAGGACTGTTACTCAGAGAAACCCTGCCTCAAAACAGAAGAAGAAGAAGGAGGAGGAGGAGGAGGAGGAGGA